>JAHNEJ010002126.1:0-276387 GCA_022559845.1 Amorphophallus konjac | reverse complement strand
ACACAGTTAACGGAGTAGGGAGAACGACCTGCTCCCCTTTAAAATCACTCCAAAAAAATTTCATTCATGTTATACATATTTCATTTTGAAAGGTTCTTTTCATTCTAATTAACATGTATATTAAATTCCCAAACAATATATTTCATCCCCATCACCTGTTTAATCAGGTGCAGGCACATTGTATGCTTACATGATCATTTTTTAAAAGTCCTTTTATAGGTCTTGAACTCAAGCGTTAATTAATATTTACGACATTTCCTAAAAATTACAAACTGAATAGGATTGGACTGAGCTAAAATAGTCATTTTATAATTGGTTCACCCGATTTTTTTTAAAAATAGTGGTTTTTTTATGCATCCGACTAGAATGGCTGAGGATTCTGATCTTCTTCGATCCGACCAGCCGATCCGGTCCGTTTTTAACATAATGATCGGTCCAACCTCTTCTACTACTTCAGACCCTCTTTGAAAATAAGTTAGGGTGATATATTCACGTCTATGGACGTGAATAGGGTGCTAATACGTCACCCGCCTCCGGTTAGTGGCATGGCTTTGTGAGGAATTACCATGTGAGCGCTATTTTCTCTCTCATCCGGTAGTTATTCACCTAGGCCCGCTTTGATAGCGGGGTGGTCGGCCGATTGTTGGGCAGATAGTGTAATCGGGGAGAGAGAAGACGCGGTGGGCCCCGCCTCCCCCCTCACATAAAAACGTTAACCGTCCCCGGTTAACGTGCTCGACCCTCCACGGTCGAGCACGTCAATCGTGCTCGGTTAACAAATTCGCCCTTAGGACGTGTTTGAGAATGGGTTAGACTAACTCGACAAATGAGAGAGAAAATGATGAGCTCCACTCTCTCCTCACACACAATTAATTGAGACGAGGAGGGGATCGACCGAGGATGAGAAGCCAATATATAGAGACGTTATGATCAGGAATAATAGGAGGAGCCAGCCCACAATTTAAGCTGACATCGTCTCACTTCTGAGAGTCTTCATTTCTCCTGATTCTGTTTCCTGCATTGTAAACAACTCAAACTTGGTAATAGAAAAGATTAAATCTGAGTAAAGAATATGGTAGCTTGATTTGTAGAACTAGTCAAATGAATACGTCACCTGCATGTGTTTTCTTTAAAAATATTAATCTTAAATTATATTTTATTTAAATAATAAAAATTTAAATTATATAATTTCAAAAAAAAAATACATGTGACCAAACTTTGTCAATATATTAGTCATATTAATTTTTAAAGTTTAAAAAATAGAATTATTTTTTAAAAATAAAAATATTTATTGAAGACGGTTGAAGAAGGGAATGTGAACTTTATTTTTAAAGTTGACAAACTCAAAAGAATTAAACTCTGAAATTAAGAAGATTCAGAAACTTGGAAACCCCGACAAATATAACTATAAAAATATTAGACATAACTCATCTACTTTGAATATTCTTTAGCAATCTCACATCTAATGTCACCAAATGATTTATAATTCATGATGGTAAAATTTGCATTCCTATCACTGCCCTTAGAAATATATAAAAGCGTTCCCATCACTACTCTTAGAAATACATAAAATTTAGTTCTAGTTAATATTTAAGGTCAATAACATCCAACAAGATAAAAATATCATGATTCTTCGTTTCCAAAAAAAAAATAGTTGTGCTTTTACTTTGAAACATGAAACACAACCATTTAAACTTTTGACAAAGTAAAATTTAAGCTCTCATTCTTCTAGAAAAAATGGGTAATAAGATTTAGACTCAACAATATAGAAAATGCTATGAAATAATATGCAAAAAAACATAATTAAAGATTAATACATCAAACTCCAACTTTCTCCACTTTCTCAAGCTTACATAGTGATCAATTGCCAATGTCATTGCAAGAATTAGGTTCGTTATAAATTTTATTACTCAATTCCACTCAATATATGATATACAGACGCAAGTAAAACACAACAAAATGAATTAAGAACCATTTGACTAAAATTTTATGAATCAAATTTATAAAAGTTAATGTGCACGACTAAGAAATATGACTACCTCTATTACCAATACATAATGAGCTGTAAATAGCTCAACAATATGGAAGAGAGACATGGTTAAGTTAAATTTGCTCAAATTAACACATAAACTGCACAAATCAACTTGTACCTTTGTGTTTAAACTCAATTGGGTAGTACCAGAACAGCTTCCAGGTATACATAAAATGCCCAAAAGATCTCGTTGATGATATTGTGTGATGTTGATGGGTGAAGTACAAGAGTTGGAACATCACAATAAGATAGAACTTGTATGCAAAATAAAATAAAAGAATTAAAAACTATATATACATAAGAAGAAAAATAAAAAAAGTATTATTTTGTGGGCTAACCCGAGTAACCTATGAACTAAAAAGAGTAGAACCGGAAGAGACCCATAATTGAACCAGAAGAGACTCATAATTGAACCGAAGGAAAAAACCCAGATGTGTTTTGCATTAAACTGAGGTGGGTAGAACCTAAACAGCTTCCGGATATAGATAAATGCCCAAAAGATATCATGTTGATGATATTATGTGTCGTTGATGGGAGAACTAAAAGAGTTAGGACAGCATAAGGTAGAACATGTATACAAAATAAAAAAAGAATTAAAACTATACACCAGAAGAAAAACAAAATAAGACAAACACATCACACACAAACACCATCCCTATCACCCCTCACATAGAGAGAGGGAAGTAACGAGTAGTCAGCCTGCAAGAGCCCTCTCCCCATGAGGCACCCAAAAGCAAAGCTCCTCCCCCCCCCACGATATCTCCCTCCCTTCTCCTCACCTCTGCTAGGCTACTTCGATAGACCATGGACACCCCTCCCCACTCCTAAGTGCCCTTCCTCCTTCCACCAAAGTGCCTACTAACTCGAGGGTCAGAGGGTTCTCCCGAAGCACTCTCATCACGATGACAACTTCTCCTATAGGAAGAAGTCAACAAGATCCTCTCACTGCAAGGCCACCTTAGACGGCCCAATAGAGAACCCCAACAAGGTCCTCTTAGGATCTCGACCAGAAGTTCTTACGCGGCCAGTCCCATCGCTAATGGAAGCAAAGCACCCCACCTCCAACCACAGACCGTGAAGCATCTCCACCTCCAGCCGGCGATGAAGACTCACCCCCTGCCTCAAATGCACAACGGGACAGGGTTTTCACCATGTGCTCACCACCACCATCCAACACCTCATGTTAGGTCTCTCCTCTTGGAAGACCCATGCATCAACCAGCCTAGCTCCTGCGGATAGCCAGCTACCTCCGGCCATCGCTCTTGCTACCCCAACTTGGGTTCTTTTGAAGCGCCCCCGAGAATGCTAGGCATAGTGATGCGGGACGGACACGGGAGACGACACTATATGGTGCCACCCTCGGACTCTAGATGAAGACACGACCAGCAACACACACTAGGGAGACACTAAGCCCGACACTACGAGCTCCTAGTGGCGAAACGTCGCTAACAGAAGTGAAGCTCACTCGTCGTCCCAAGCGAGGGAAAGCGCGGACCGTGCGCGGTTAAGGAACCGGCGGAGGTCAAGGGTAGTCCGACTCAACTTCCGGACTCGGATCGAGTCGCGGGACGGGTCACTCTCACTCTCACAGCGGTGACATGGACACACGGGCTAGTACCTACACTCTCGGCAGCGGCAAAAGACCATATACTAGCTAAGCAAATGAATGCCAAGAGGTTAGACCATTACCTCCACGCACCCGGCGTGGCGAAGACAACCCCGGCCGAATTACGGACTCCCGGTTAACAATGATTACAGAAATACACTAAGTCGACCCACTCCACGCAGGGAGGTAAAAGGTCACATGTGGGGTCTGGGAATCACGCAACTCGGGTTGACGGGCAGCATCTTGATGTCGCCCGGCGGTGCCGAACTCCGCGTTTTCGTGCTTTCCGAACGGCGGCTTCTACGGGCCCGCGGGGCCCACGGACTGCGATGTCCTCGGATCTGTGGGGGTGGGACCCACTGTGATGGGGACTCCTGGTGGCGCGCCTCCACGGACGGCGGTCGGCCGGGAACACCGATCAGGGGTCGATCGGCCCCGATTCCCAATGGTTGAACTAGCTGCCCACGGATTTTGGTGGCTGTCTTCTGGCGCGCGCTCCGGCGAAAACGGCCGATGCGATCAATCCCGACGTCGGATCGGGACGCATGAGCTATCGTTAGAAAGCTCTCTTCAAATGCTTCAATCTAGATCCAGAGAGATCTGCTGGATCTGGTCGGATCAGAACTTTATTGAATTTACAAGTCCCTGTTGTACAGTAACCGAAATCTCAGATCTGCAGGGCACTTGTCTGAGAACCACCGTTGACCGCCTAGTAAACCTCCGATTCAGCTCTTGAGCTCTTCTTAGGAGTTGTAGGGAATCAAACCACGGAACTGGGACTATTTTTAGAATTTGATTTGGAGGTGATGCGATTTTTATGATTTTTGGGGTGACTGGTGGTCGGATCTGGGAACAGGTGGACAGAACTGTAGATGGGTCTGAGAACGAATTTTAGAAAATATGATATTGGCGAATCAAAAATTGAGAAAAATTGTGGATGAAGGGGTGGATGGATGGAACCCCCAGTAAAATTGGGCGAACTAACAGAAATCAAAAAGTGGATCTAAGACATGAAACTCAGGACGGAGGTGAACCTGGACAGAATTCTGGCAGAACCAAAATGAAAGAGTGGACGAAAATCAAAAATTAGCAAACGTGATCTGAATGCTGGCCTGATTTTTGTGGGTGGAGAGGAACATCCCAGGAACAACTCCTCCAAATTTGGTAGCCAAATTAGCTCTGGGAAGACCTGTGAATTTCGAGAAATCTGCTGTGGTACTGCGCGGGCAGAACTCCGTTGATGGCGATGGCGGTGCGGTGGCGGCTCGTGGCGGCGGCGGCGGCGACCGGAACTGATAGGGTGGAGTCTCACCACCAGAAGGAAGCCTTCACAGCTTCAAGGGGGAGAGGGAGAGGAGAAGGGGGCGCACCAAGGCTGGAGCTTCAAGCTTTTTTTCCAATTCAAATGGCATTAATTCATGAAAATGGGAAATACAAGCATATATAGGTCACCCATCTAATCCATCCTCCACCGTTGGATCTAGGGGTTAGGGATGGATGGCTAGGATGAAGTTTGATCAAAATACAACAAAAATATTAAACAAAATGGAGGGGGGCGCACCTTGACCAAGGGGGGGACATGGTAGGTGGGTTTGGTTGGAATTGTTGACCATTTTGGTCCCTTGTCCCCCATGTGGACAATTGACTAGTCCAAGGCTTCTAGATGTCCACCTTGGATTTTGACCAACCCCACAAGGCTGATATGGACCAATGGGAGGGGGCCTGGGGGTCCCATGGGGCCCAGGGGTCCCATTTTACAAATAAGCCCCTCGTACACTCATAATTGCAAACCGTATAAAATGAAATAAACACACCTTACACACAAATAAAGTCTAATTAAATATGAAAAATGGGGAGACTCAAGGCGGCGTCTCCAGGCTGTCTCCGAGCCAGATGGACGCTGAGGTGGCTCGAGTCGTGCTCCGTGTGCGGTACCGGTGGCTCGGCGTGTCGCGCCGCTCAACTGCTCGGGTGTCCGCACCAATTCTCCCCGGGTGGGAGAAACTCGACCCTGTCGAGTAAGGGTCTGCATCGCTCCTGTATCGCTCCAGAAGGTCCGGATCAATCTGCTGCAACTCGCCATGTGTGATCCATGTGTCCTCAGTAGCGGGCCGTCCTCTCCATCGCACTAGGTAGCGCGGGTAAGATCCACTCCTGGTAACTGTCACTTGCTCATCCAGTATACGATCTATATGCTCACGCTGCCGTGAAAAAGGGGCTGGAGGTGGAAGTGGACACTCAGGTGTGGGATCACTCTCAAGGGGAGGAGATGGCTCAAAAGGCTCACTAGGGATCACCGCTGGGTCCCTATATGCAACAAGATCCGATACATTGAAGGTAGAGCTTATACCATATTCCTCGGGCAGGTCCACAACATACGCATTGGATCCAACGCGTTTCAACACTCTAAAGGGACCGGCTCCGCGAGCTTGCAACTTCTTAACGGTTCCAGAGGGAAACCGTTCAGGTCTTACCCTGATCATGACATATTCACCCTCTTGGAACTCTCGGTGGTGTCGATGGGCATCGGCTAGCTCTTTGTAACGTGCATTGCTGGCCTCACTCATGCAGACTCCTAACATGCCTAGCACTAGACTCGGCAGACTCACTATGCACTCCTAAAATGCTTAGCAAAATAAAAACACACGGATGCACACACAACCCTAAACAACCCTACAGTTAGTCCGACCCAATCATATGCAAGGTGGTCCAGGACATCCGAATGTGTGCCATGCATACCCTAGGTGTGACCGAGGGTCGGTACAATCATAAGACGGTCCTTTGGATTTGGGAGGTTTGGGTGGGACTGGAGGGTAGGGTGTCTCTCGCCCGTGAACGGACTCGGTGGGTGCCGATGGCCCGGTCCATGGGGGAGGGGTATAATGGTGACCTCCTTTAAAGAAGTGGAATGGAGATTGTGGACCAAGGGGACCACTAAGAAAGGGATCGAAGGGATCAAAGAATGTGTGACCCCTCGATATGGATTCCCTCATCTCAAGATCCCATGTGTGGAAGTCTAGAAGGTGTTGTTGATCTCCTTCATCCTTGAAGGGAGATGAGATGGTGGGGGTATGATGGTGGACTCTCTCAAAAAGGTGGAGTAAATATGGTGGGTCACGGGGTCCACAAGAGAATGGGTCGAAGGGATCAAAGAAGGTATGACCCCTCGGACTAGGCTTCCACAAATCGCTGTCCCACATTTGGAAATCTTGGAGGTGTAAATGATCACCTTCATTCATTGTGAGAGGTGGGACGACAGTCATAGGTAGAAAGTAAGATTCCTCCCTTGGGTAAAAGGAAATGAAGTCGGACTCGGCCAGCGTAGGGAGGAGTAGAAGAACCTCCGTGGTAACATGACCCACGGTGTACACGGAGGTGATGGACCCTAAAGCGGGATGAGTGAAACTACGACCTGTGGGTCGGTCGAAGCCTGGAGCCAACAAGTGCGTAAATGTCCACTGCCGGTCTAACCCTTTAAGAAGGTCATCCAATGTATCCACATAGTGACTAGACCGGAAAGTGGTATGAAATGAATTGATTGGCACCAGAGGTAGGATAGGGTCCATAGATGGGAAGGGAAGTGGGACCAAGCCCTTCTTGAGCCAGCTAAGAAGCGGCTCGGCTATGACAAGCATACCCGTTAGAAACACGGGTGGCTCGGGCTGAGGTGGCTTAGAATAAAGATCGGAGAGTGGGGCTTCTCCAACCCTTTTGTCCCTTATGGCTAGAGATGTCCGAGTGGGACATTGTCCGGCGTAGTGGCCGAACCCCTGGCAGCGATAACACTGCTGTCGTGACCCACTACGCTCCCTGATAAGTGGGTCCCTACCCTTATCCTCCTGACGGACAGGGGGTGTAGGCAATGGGGCTCTCGTGGGTGGGAGAAGAGGATCCACTATGATGGGGAGAGGGCTTGGGGACTCCGTTGATGGGGCCGGGTTAAGACTACCGGCGATGACCTCCTTAGGCTCGGGTTGGAGTACATCACTAGGAGTACGTGTCCTATCCACCCCATCCAACCGGTCCAAAATCATTTGCATAAGTTCGGCAACGGAGTGGGTTGGAATAGGGATATCATGGTGGACTCGCCCGTAGTCAACCGTCCTAGGATTGGGTCTTGGCTCATCTACGTGTGGGACTCTTTGCCTCCGACTAGAACCACTTGGTTGGAAGTGATTGGGTGGGGCCGGTTGGAGGTGACCGGTTGGGGCACGTAGACCTTCCTAAGCTCTCTCTTCATGTCCCACCATGACTCGATGGGCCATTGCCCCCTAACCTCTCTCATTCTTTCGATGTAATCCCACTTTTCGGCAGCCTCATGAAGAAGCCGCTCTTTGGAGAAAGAGAATTGCATTGCCTCGGACATAGTATAACAATCAAAGTAGGTGTCCATGGTGGCCTCCCACTTGAGGTAGGTGCCCGGGTCATTGGAGCCAAAAAAATCTGAGGCTTCAGGCCTACAGAAGCGGAGAGAATGGTTTCCAAGCCCATGGGTGGGCCAACGGTCATATCGCCCGAGTGATTGGGACTCCATGAGAAACTGGGGAACTACATGTTAGACATGCCGACACTTGGACAAGACCGACTGACTCTTAGACTACACACGAACTAGAAGACACCGACTAATGCAAACACTCACTAAAGGATGCACTTAGACCTAACCAATATCCAGGTACGTGGCGGAGATAAGCGACCCGAAGATCACTCGCGCAAGTACGCTACCTTCCCGATAGGCATAACCTAATGTTCGGGCAACGCCTTTTAATATACCGAGCTATTGGGTGAAATGCAATTTGAAACACTCTTTTTTTTTGTTTTGAAAATAATGATGATCCTAGACTCGACTTAGACCATGATGCATGCAAGACTTATGCAATGACTACCCTAGACTCGACTCGCTCTGATACCAAACTGATGCGGGACGGACACGGGAGACGACACTATATGGTGCCACCCTCGGACTCTAGATGAAGACACGACCAGCAACACACACCAGGGAGACACTAAGCCCGACACTACGAGCTCCTAGTGGCGAAACGTCGCTAACAGAAGTGGAAGCTCACTCGTCGTCCCAAGCGAGGGAAAGCGCGGACCGTGCGCGGTTAAGGAACCGGCGGAGGTCAAGGGTAGTCCGACTCAACTTCCGGACTCGGATCGAGTCGCGGGACGGGTCACTCTCACTCTCACAGCGGTGACATGGACACACGGGCTAGTACCTACACTCTCGGCAGCGGCAAAAGACCATATACTAGCTAAGCAAATGAATGCCAAGAGGTTCGGACCATTACCTCCACGCACCCGGCGTGGCGAAGACAACCCCGGCCGAATTACGGACTCCCGGTTAACAATGATTACAGCAATACACTAAGTCGACCCACTCCACGCAGGGAGGTAAAAGGTCACATGTGGGGTCCGGGAATCACGCAACTCGGGTTGACGGGCAGCATCTTGATGTCGCCCGGCGGTGCCGAACTCCGCGTTTTCGTGCTTTCCGAACGGCGGCTTCTACGGGCCCGCGGGGCCCACGGACGGCGCTGTCCTCCGGATCTGCGGGGGTGGGACCCACTGTGATGGGGACCCCTGGTGGCGCACCTCCACGGACGGCGGTCGGCCGGGAACACCGATCGGGGGTCGATCGGCCCCGATTCCCAATTGTTGAACTAGCTACCCACGGATTTTGATTGCTGTCTTCCGACGCGCGCTCCGGCGAAAACGGCCACTGCGATCAATCCCGACGTCGGATCGGGACGCACGAGCTATCGTTGGAAAGCTCTCTTCAAATGCTTCAATCAAGACCCAGAGAGATCTACTGGATCTGATCGGATCAGAACTTTGTTAAATTTACAAGTCCCTGTTATACAGTAACCGAAATCTCAGATCTGCAGGGTACTTGTCTGAGAACCACCATTGGCCACCTAGTAAACCTACGATTCAGCTCTTGAGCTCTTCGTAGGAGTTGTAGGGAATCAAACCACGGAACTGGGACTATTTTTATAATTTGATTTGGAGGTGGCTGCGATTTGTTATGCGTTTTGGGGTGACTGGTGGTCGGATCTGAGAACAGGTGGACAGAACTGTAGATGGGTCTGAGAATGAATTTTAGAAAATATGATATTGGTGAATCAAAAATTGAGAAAATTTGTGGATGAAGGGGTGAGCGGATGGAACCCCCAGTAAAATTGGGTGAACTAACAGAAATCAAAAAGTGGCTCTCAGACATGGAACTCTGGACGGAGGTGAACCTGGACAGAATTCTGGCAGAACCAAAATGAAAGAGTGGACGAAAATCAAAAATTAGCAAACGTGATCTGAATGCTGGGCTGATTTTTTGGGTGGATAGGAACATCGCAGAACAACTCCTCCAAATTTGGTAGCCAAAGGAGCTCGGGGAAGACCTGTGAAATTCGAACAAGCTGCTGTGGTACTGCACGGGCAGAACTCCGTTGATGGCGATGGCGGTGCGGTGGCGGCTCGTGGCGGCGGCGGCGACCGGAACTGATAGGGTGGAGTCTCACCACCAGAAGGAAGCCTTCACAGCTTCAAGGGGGAGAGGGAGAGGAGAAGGGGGCGCACCAAGGCTGGAGCTTCAAGCTTTTTTTTCAATTCAAATGGCATTAATTCATGAAAATGGGAAAATACAAGCATATATAGGTCACCCATCTAATCCATCCTCCACCGTTGGATCTAGGGGTTAGGGATGGATGGCTAGGATGAAGTTTGATCAAAATACAACAAAAATATTAAACAAAATGGAGGGGGGCGCACCTTGACCAAGGGGGGGACATGGTAGGTGGGTTTGGTTGGAATTGTTGACCATTTTGGTCCCTTGTCCCCCATGTGGACAATTGACTAGTCCAAGGCTTCGAGATGTCCACCTTGGATTTTGACCAGTCCCACAAGGCTGATATGGACCAATGGGAAGGGGGCTGGGGGTCCCGTGGGGCCCAGGGGTCCCATTTTACAAATAAGCCCCTCGTACACTCATAATTGCAAACCGTATAAAATGAAATAAACACACCTTACACACAAATAAAGTCTAATTAAATATGAAAAATGGGGAGACTCAAGGTGGCGTCTCCAGGCTGTCTCCGAGCCAGATGGACGCTGAGGTGGCTCGAGTCGTGCTCCGTGTGCGGTACCAGGTGGCTCGGCGTGTCGCGCCGATCAACTGCTCGGGTGTCCGCACCAATTCTCCCCGGGTGGGAGAAACTCGACCCTGTCGAGTAAGGGTCTGCATCGCTCCTGTAACGCTCCAGAAGGTCCGGATCAATCTGCTGTAACTCGCCATGTGTGATCCATGTGTCCTCAGTAGTGGGCCGTCCTCTCCATCGCACTAGGTAGCGCGGGTAAGATCCACTCCTGGTAACTGTCACTTGCTCGTCCAGTATACGCTCTATATGCTCACGCTGCCGTGAAAAAGGGGTTGGAGGTGGAAGTGGACACTCAGGTGTGGGATCACTCTCAAGGGGAGGAGATGGCTCAAAAGGCTCACTAGGGATCACCGCTGGGTCCCTATATGCAACAAGATCCGATACATTGAAGGTAGAGCTTATACCATATTCCTCGGGCAAGTCCACAACATACGCATTGGATCCAACGCGTTTCAACACTCTAAAGGGACCGGCTCCGCGAGCTTGCAACTTCTTAACGGTTCCAGAGGGAAACCGTTCAGGTCTTACCCTGATCATGACATATTCACCCTCTTGGAACTCTCGGTGGTGTCGATGGGCATCGGCTAGCTCTTTGTAACGTGCATTGCTGGCCTCACTTATGCAGACTCCTAACATGCCTAGCACTAGACTCGGCAGACTCACTATGCACTCCTAAAATGCTTAGCAAAATAAAAACACACGGATGCACACACAACCCTAAACAACCCTACAGTTAGTCCGACCCAATCATATGCAAGGTGGTCCAGGACATCCGAATGTGTGCCATGCATACCCTAGGTGTGACCGAGGGTCGGTACAATCATAAGACGGTCCTTTGGATTTGGGAGGTTTGGGTGGGACTGGAGGGTAGGGTGTCTCTCGCCCGTGAACGGACTCGGTGGGTGCCGATGGCCCGGTCCATGGGGGAGGGGTATAATGGTGACCTCCTTTAAAGAAGTGGAATGGAGATTGTGGACCAAGGGGACCACTAAGAAAGGGATCGAAGGGATCAAAGAATGTGTGACCCCTCGATATGGATTCCCTCATCTCAAGATCCCATGTGTGGAAGTCTAGAAGGTGTTGTTGATCTCCTTCATCCTTGAAGGGAGATGAGATGGTGGGGGTATGATGGTGGACTCTCTCAAAAAGGTGGAGTAAATATGGTGGGTCACGGGGTCCACAAGAGAATGGGTCGAAGGGATCAAAGAAGGTATGACCCCTCGGACTAGGCTTCCACAAATCGCTGTCCCACATTTGGAAATCTTGGAGGTGTAAATGATCACCTTCATTCATTGTGAGAGGTGGGACGACAGTCATAGGTAGAAAGTAAGATTCCTCCCTTGGGTAAAAGGAAATGAAGTCGGACTCGGCCAGCGTAGGGAGGAGTAGAAGAACCTCCGTGGTAACATGACCCACGGTGTACACGGAGGTGATGGACCCTAAAGCGGGATGAGTGAAACTACGACCTGTGGGTCGGTCGAAGCCTGGAGCCAACAAGTGCGTAAATGTCCACTGCCGGTCTAACCCTTTAAGAAGGTCATCAATGTATCCACATAGTGACTAGACCGGAAAGTGGTATGAAATGAATTGATTGGCACCAGAGGTAGATAGGGTCCATAGATGGGAAGGGAAGTGGGACCAAGCCCTTCTTGAGCCAGCTAAGAAGCGGCTCGGCTATGACAAGCATACCCGTTAGAAACACGGGTGGCTCGGGCTGAGGTGGCTTAGAATAAAGATCGGAGAGTGGGGCTTCTCCAACCCTTTTGTCCCTTATGGCTAGAGATGTCCGAGTGGGACAGTGTCCGGCGTAGTGGCCGAACCCCTGGCAGCGATAACACTGCTGTCGTGACCCACTACGCTCCCTGATAAGTGGGTCCCTACCCTTATCCTCCTGACGGACAGGGGGTGTAGGCAATGGGGCTCTCGTGGGTGGGAGAAGAGGATCCACTATGATGGGGAGAGGGCTTGGGGACTCCGTTGATGGGGCCGGGTTAAGACTACCGGCGATGACCTCCTTAGGCTCGGGTTGGAGTACATCACTAGGAGTACGTGTCCTATCCACCCCATCCAACCGGTCCAAAATCATTTGCATAAGTTCGGCAACGGAGTGGGTTGGAATAGGGATATCATGGTGGACTCGCCCGTAGTCAACCGTCCTAGGATTGGGTCTTGGCTCATCTACGTGTGGGACTCTTTGCCTCCGACTAGAACTCACTTGGTTGGAAGTGATTGGGTGGGGCCGGTTGGAGGTGACCGGTTGGGGCACGTAGACCTTCCTAAGCTCTCTCTTCATGTCCCACCATGACTCGATGGGCCATTGCCCCCTAACCTCTCTCATTCTTTCGATGTAATCCCACTTTTCGGCAGCCTCATGAAGAAGCCGCTCTTTGGAGAAAGAGAATTGCATTGCCCCGGACATAGTATAACAATCAAAGTAGGTGTCCATGGTGGCCTCCCACTTGAAGTAGGTGCCCGGGTCATTGGAGCCAAAAAAATCTGAGGCTTCAGGCCTACAGAAGCGGAGAGAATGGTTTCCAAGCCCATGGGTGGGCCAACGGTCATATCGCCCGAGTGATTGGGACTCCATGAGAAACTGGGGAACTACATGTTAGACATGCCGACACTTGGACAAGACCGACTGACTCTTACACACGAACTAGAAGACACCGACTAATGCAAACACTCACTAAAGGATGCACTTAGACCTAACCAATATCCAGTACGTGGCGGAGATAAGCGACCCGAAGATCACTCGCGCAAGTACGCTACCTTCCCGATAGGCATAACCTAATGTTCGGGCAACGCCTTTTAATATACCGAGCTATTGGGTGAAATGCAATTTGAAACACTCTTTTTTTTTGTTTTGAAAATAATGAGGATCCTAGACTCAACTTAGACCATGATGCATGCAAGACTTATGCAATGACTACCCTAGACTCGACTCGCTCTGATACCAAACTGATGCGGGACGGACACGGGAGACGACACTATATGGTGCCACCCTCGGACTCTAGATGAAGACACGACCAGCAACACACACCAGGGAGACACTAAGCCCGACACTACGAGATCCTAGTGGCGAAACGTCGCTAACAGAAGTGGAAGCTCACTCGTCGTCCCAAGCGACGGAAAGCGCGGACCGTGCGCGGTTAAGGAACCGGCGGAGGTCAAGGGTAGTCCGACTCAACTTCCGGACTCGGATCGAGTCACGGGACGGGTCACATTCGCTCTCACAGCGGTGACATGGGCACACGGGCTAGTACCTACACTCTCGGCAGCGGCAAAAGACCGTATACTAGCTAAGCAAATGAATGCCAAGAGGTTTGGATCATTACCTCCACGCACCCGGCATGGCGAAGACAACCCCGGCCGAATTACGGACTGCCGGTTAACAATGATTACAGCAATACACTAAGTCGACCCACTCCACGCAGGGAGGTAAAAGGTCACATGTGGGGTCCGGGAATCACGCAACTCGGGTTGACGGGCAGCATCTTGATGTCGCCCGGCGGTGCCGAACTCCGCGTTTTCGTACTTTCCGAACGGCGGCTTCTACGGGCCCGCGGGGCCCACGGACGGCGTTGTCCTCCGGATCTGCGGGGGTGAGACCCACTGTGATGGGGACCCCTGGTGGCGCGCCTCCACGGACGGCGGTCGGCCGGGAACACCGATCGGGGGTCGATCGGCCCCGATTCCCAATTGTTGAACTAGCTACCCACAGATTTTGATTTCTATTTTCCGACGCGCGCTCCAGCGAAAACAGCCGCTGCGATCAATCCCGACGTTAGATCGGGACGCACGAGCTACCGTTGGAAAGCTCTCTTCAAATGCTTCAATCTAAACCCAGAGAGATCTACTGGATCTGGTCGGATCAGAACTTTATTGAATTTACAAGTCTCTGTTGTACAGTAACCAAAATCTCAGATCTGCAGGGCACTTGTCTGAGAACCACCGTTGACCGCCTAGTAAACCTCCGATTCAGCTCTTGAGCTCTTCTTAGGAGTTGTAGAGAATCAAACCACGGAACTGGGACTATTTTTATAATTTGATTTGGAGGTGGCTGCGATTTGTTATGCGTTTTGGGGTGACTGGTGGTCGGATCTGAGAACAGGTGGACAGAACTGTAGATGGGTCTGAGAATGAATTTTAGAAAATATGATATTGGTGAATCAAAAATTGAGAAAATTTGTGGATGAAGGGGTGGGCGGATGGAACCCCCAGTAAAATTGGGTGAACTAACAGAAATCAAAAAGTGGCTCTCAGACATGGAACTCTGGACGGAGGTGAACCTGGACAGAATTCTGGCAGAACCAAAATGAAAGAGTGGACGAAAATCAAAAATTAGCAAACGTGATCTGAATGCTGGGCTGATTTTTTTGGGTGGATAGGAACATCGCAGAAACAACTCCTCCAAATTTGGTAGCCAAAGGAGCTCGGGGAAGACCTGTGAAATTCGAACAAGCTGCTGTGGTACTGCACGGGCAGAACTCCGTTGATGGCGATGGCGGTGCGGTGGCGGCTCGTGGCGGCGGCGGCGACCGGAACTGATAGGGTGGAGTCTCACCACCAGAAGGAAGCCTTCACAGCTTCAAGGGGGAGAGGGAGAGGAGAAGGGGGCGCACCAAGGCTGGAGCTTCAAGCTTTTTTTTTCAATTCAAATGGCATTAATTCATGAAAATGGGAAAATACAAGCATATATAGGTCACCCATCTAATCCATCCTCCACCGTTGGATCTAGGGGTTAGGGATGGATGGCTAGGATGAAGTTTGATCAAAATACAACAAAAATATTAAACAAAATGGAGGGGGGCGCACCTTGACCAAGGGGGGGACATGGTAGGTGGGTTTGGTTGGAATTGTTGACCATTTTGGTCCCTTGTCCCCCATGTGGACAATTGACTAGTCCAAGGCTTCGAGATGTCCACCTTGGATTTTGACCAGTCCCACAAGGCTGATATGGACCAATGGGAGGAGGGCTGGGGGTCCCGTGGGGCCCAGGGGTCCCATTTTACAAATAAGCCCCTCGTACACTCATAATTGTAAACCGTATAAAATGAAATAAACACACCTTACACACAAATAAAGTCTAATTAAATATGAAAAATGGGGAGACTCAAGGTGGCGTCTCCAGGCTGTCTCCGAGCCAGATGGACGCTGAGGTGGCTCGAGTCGTGCTCCGTGTGCGGTACCAGTGGCTCGGCGTGTCGCGCCGATCAACTGCTCGGGTGTCCGCACCAATTCTCCCCGGGTGGGAGAAACTTGACCCTGTCGAGTAAGGGTCTGCATCGCTCCTGTAACGCTCCAGAAGTTCCGGATCAATCTGCTGTAACTCGCCATGTGTGATCCATGTGTCCTCAGTAGTGGGCCGTCCTCTCCATCGCACTAGGTAGCGCGGGTAAGATCCACTCCTGGTAACTGTCACTTGCTCGTCCAGTATATGCTCTATATGCTCACGCAGCGGTGAAAAAGGGGTTGGAGGTGGAAGTGGACACTCAGGTGTGGGATCACTCTCAAGGGGAGGAGATGGCTCAAAAGGCTCACTAGGGATCACCGCTGGGTCCCTATATGCAACAAGATCCGATACATTGAAGGTAGAGCTTATACCATATTCCTCGGGCAAGTCCACAACATACGCATTGGATCCAACGCGTTTCAACACTCTAAAGGGACCGGCTCCGCGAGCTTGCAACTTCTTAACGGTTCCAGAGGGAAACCGTTCAGGTCTTACCCTGATCATGACATATTCACCCTCTTGGAACTCTCGGTGGTGTCGATAGGCATCGGCTAGCTCTTTGTAACGTGCATTGCTGGCCTCACTTATGCAGACTCCTAACATGCCTAGCACTAGACTCGGCAGACTCACTATGCACTCCTAAAATGCTTAGCAAAATAAAAACACACGGATGCACACACAACCCTAAACAACCCTACAGTTAGTCCGACCCAATCATATGCAAGGTGGTCCAGGACATCCGAATGTGTGCCATGCATACCCTAAGTGTGACCGAGGGTCGGTACAATCATAAGACGGTCCTTTGGATTTGGGAGGTTTGGGTGGGACTGGAGGGTAGGGTGTCTCTCGCCCGTGAACGGACTCGGTGGGTGCCGATGGCCCGGTCCATGGGGGAGGGGTATAATGGTGACCTCCTTTAAAGAAGTGGAATGGAGATTGTGGACCAAGGGGATCACTAAGAAAGGGATCGAAGGGATCAAAGAATGTGTGACCCCTCGATATGGATTCTCTCATCTCAAGATCCCATGTGTGGAAGTCTAGAAGGTGTTGTTGATCTCCTTCATCCTTGAAGGGAGATGAGATGGTGGGGGTATGATGGTGGACTCTCTCAAAAAGGTGGAGTAAATATGGTGGGTCACGGGGTCCACAAGAGAATGGGTCGAAGGGATCAAAGAAGGTATGACCCCTCGGACTAGGCTTCCACAAATCGCTGTCCCACATTTGGAAATCTTGGAGGTGTAAATGATCACCTTCATTCATTGTGAGAGGTGGGACGACAGTCATAGGTAGAAAGTAAGATTCCTCCCTTGGGTAAAAGGAAATGAAGTCGGACTCGGCCAACGTAGGGAGGAGTAGAAGAACCTCCGTGGTAACATGACCCACGGTGTACACGGAGGTGATGGACCCTAAAGCGGGATGAGTGAAACTACGACCTGTGGGTCGGTCGAAGCCTGGAGCCAACAAGTGCGTAAATGTCCACTGCCGGTCTAACCCTTTAAGAAGGTCAAACAATGTATCCACATAGTGACTAGACCGGAAAGTGGTATGAAATGAATTGATTGGCACCAGAGGTAGAATAGGGTCCATAGATGGGAAGGGAAGTGGGACCAAGCTCTTCTTGAGCCAGCTAAGAAGCGGCTCGGCTATGACAAGCATACCCGTTAGAAACACGGGTGGCTCGGGCTGAGGTGGCTTAGAATAAAGATCGGAGAGTGGGGCTTCTCCAACCCTTTTGTCCCTTATGGCTAGAGATGTCCGAGTGGGACAGTGTCCGGCGTAGTGGCCGAACCCCTGGCAGCGATAACACTGCTGTCGTGACCCACTACGCTCCCTGATAAGTGGGTCCCTACCCTTATCCTCCTGACGGACAGGGGGTGTAGGCAATGGGGCTCTCGTGGGTGGGAGAAGAGGATCCACTATGATGGGGAGAGGGCTTGGGGACTCCGTTGATGGGGCCGGGTTAAGACTACCGACGATGACCTCCTTAGGCTCGGGTTGGAGTACATCACTAGGAGTACGTGTCCTATCCACCCCATCCAACCGGTCCAAAATCATTTGCATAAGTTTGGCAACGGAGTGGGTTGGAATAGGGATATCATGGTGGACTCGCCCGTAGTCAACCGTCCTAGGATTGGGTCTTGGCTCATCTACGTGTGGGACTCTTTGCCTCCGACTAGAACTCACTTGGTTGGAAGTGATTGGGTGGGGCCGGTTGGAGGTGACCGGTTGGGGCACGTAGACCTTCCTAAGCTCTCTCTTCATGTCCCACTATGACTCGATGGGCCATTGCCCCCTAACCTCTCTCATTCTTTCGATGTAATCCCACTTTTCGGCAGCCTCATGAAGAAGCCGCTCTTTGGAGAAAGAGAATTGCATTGCCCCGGACATAGTATAACAATCAAAGTAGGTGTCCATGGTGGCCTCCCACTTGAAGTAGGTGCCCGGGTCATTGGAGCCAAAAAAATCTGAGGCTTCAGGCCTACAGAAGCGGAGAGAATGGTTTCCAAGCCCATGGGTGGGCCAACGGTCATATCGCCCGAGTGATTGGGACTCCATGAGAAACTGGGGAACTACATGTTAGACATGCCGACACTTGGACAAGACCGACTGACTCTTACACACGAACTAGAAGACACCGACTAATGCAAACACTCACTAAAGGATGCACTTAGACCTAACCAATATCCAGTACGTGGCGGAGATAAGCGACCCGAAGATCACTCGCGCAAGTACGCTACCTTCCCGATAGGCATAACCTAATGTTCGGGCAACGCCTTTTAATATACCGAGCTATTGGGTGAAATGTAATTTGAAACACTCTTTTTTTTGTTTTGAAATTAATGATGATCCTAGACAAGACTTAGACCATGATGCATGCAAGACTTATGCAATGACTACCCTAGACTCGACTCGCTCTGATACCAAACTGATGCGGGACGGACACGGGAGACGACACTATATGGTGCCACCCTCGGACTCTAGATGAAGACACGGCCAGCAACACACACCAGGGAGACACTAAGCCCGACACTACGAGATCCTAGTGGCGAAACGTCGCTAACAGAAGTGGAAGCTCACTCGTCGTCCCAAGGGACGGAAAGCGCGGACCGTGCGCGGTTAAGGAACCGGCGGAGGTCAAGGGTAGTCCGACTCAACTTCCGGACTCGGATCGAGTTGCGGGACGGGTCACTCTCGCTCTCACAGCGGTGACATGGGCACACGGGCTAGTACCTACACTCTCGGCAGCGGCAAAAGACCGTATACTAGCTAAGCAAATGAATGCCAAGAGGTTCGGATCATTACCTCCACGCACCCGGCGTGGCGAAGACAACCCCGGCCGAATTACGGACTCCCGGTTAACATTGATTACAGCAATACACTAAGTCGACCCACTCCACGCAGGGAGGTAAAAGGTCACATGTGGGGTCCGGGATGTGAGCGACGTCACGCGGTTCGGGGAAGAGCGGAGAAGACGCGGAGCGCGCGGGCTCCTCTTTTGTTTTGATGTTTGTTTGCTGCAACACAGAAATAAGAGAAGAGAGAGAAGGGGCCACCACGGGAGATTGCTCCGGCGGGGCGAGCGGGACAAGTGTGATATAGCAAGATATGGGGGTTAAACGGCCATAGCGGGAAGTGACTCGCCGCGGCCTCGGGGGGACGGGAATGGTGCAGAAATTAAATAACAAGAATTGAAACGGCCATTGGGGAAGTGACTCGCCGCGGCCTCGAGAATATGAGCAGATAATAAGATGACAGAATATAAGAGAATACAAAGAGCGGGAATTTAAACGGCCATTGGGGAAGTGACTCGCCGCGGCCTCGAGAACATAAACAGATAAGAATATAACGTATAAAAACGTGAATTTAAACGGCCATTGGGGAAGTGACTCGCCGCGGCCTCGGGAATATGAGCAGAATATAACAGAATATAAAGAGAATATAAGAACGGAAATTTAAACGGCCATTGGGGAAGTGACTCGCCGCGGCCTCGAAAACAAGATGTGATCGCCAGGGGCCGAAAGACCCCAAAATAAGAAAGTGATCGCGCCTACCTCAAGAGCGGGAGATGGCGGGTTGCTTCTTCCTCTCCCTCCGGCCGGCCGACGGAGAGGGCTTTCCTCGGCTACCCTTGCAAAACAACGACAAACAAATGACAAGTGGATTAGAAAG
This sequence comes from Amorphophallus konjac, assembly GCA_022559845.1. NCBI lineage: Eukaryota > Viridiplantae > Streptophyta > Magnoliopsida > Alismatales > Araceae > Amorphophallus > Amorphophallus konjac. The sequence goes on along the minus strand of JAHNEJ010002126.1, from coordinate 256,195 downwards.
ATGGAGGTGTAGTATTCAAATCCTTGCGATAAAAATAATGAAATGATGGCAAGACACACACCTGGTTGGTGTTATCTTTTAAACCCCTCTCGGACTCGAGTAGGAGGAAAATGAGATGATGGATGTAAGAAGTGTATAAGAAAAGGCGCCCTTATGAAGGGGGATAGGGGATGCAAGATGATGAATGCAAAAGAACTACGAAGAAAAGGAAAGAATTGGCTTATTGGATGTGCCGATGGTGAAATCCGGCGGAGCTCCGGCAGCGTGGGGACGACGTGGAAGCGCGGTGGATGAAGACGACCTTCCTCTCGCGAGCGTGAGCACCCGAGAAGCCGGCAGAACCTCCACCTACAAAAGAACCCACGGGTTAGAAAATGACTCCGTAGCCTCTGGGCTCCGGCAGCCTATCGGATCACTTCGAAGCTCTCCAGAACTGAGGGGGTGGGCCTCTATTTATAGAGCTACGGAGGGTGGAGGCGTCCAGGACCCTGGACACCTCCATCAGGGCCGAATTAATATTTTATTCTATTTTTATATATTTTTTTGGAATACTTTTGTGGAGGCGTCCAGGGCCCGGACGCCTCAAACAGGTCCACCGAAAACCGACGACGGCCGCACGCGGTTTGGCACAACGCGTGGTTTTGTGAGCGGCGCCTCGTGATTCAGAAATGGGCGCGTCCAGCTGACTGGACGTCTCTATAATTTGGATTTTTTCACACACGACAAACCGTCGTTCGGTGGCCGGCGCCCGTGAGAGAGTTGATGGAGGCGTCCAGGGGCCTGGACGCCTCCAAAATATATATTATTTTTTATTTTTCTTTTGTCTTTTATGCCAAGGCTGGCATTTTAATTTTTTATAATTGTTTTTATGGAGGCGTCCAGGGTCCTGGACGTCTCCATTAATATATATATATATTTATTTATTTTTTTATTTTTTATGCCAACTGGCATTTTACACACATTTTTTATTTTTGTTTTTATGGAGGCGTCCAGGGCCTGGACGCCTCCATTAATATATATATATTTTTTATTTGGTTTGGGCCCTGAGAAAATAAAATAAATAAATTAAAAACATGGGGGCGTCCAGGGGCCTGGACGCCCCCATTAAGACCCACCCGGGTCCTCAATCAGGCGGCCGCCCGGCAGACACCTTCTTGGTTCCGGAACCTCCTGATGCGTTCGACTGGTGTTGATGCCGTCCGAATGCCGTGACGGGACGATTCCGAATGCCGAAAAAGGCAGAAGAAGACCCAAGAAAAGGAAGCACTCGAGTGATTCAAAATGCGTAAGCCGTTGCGGGGCGTCGTATAGTAATATGAGACTTTCTCAGGAGACGTCAAGAATGGCGTGTCTACAGCTGCCCCGCCTTGGCGTCTGCTTTGCAAGGGAGCGACACGTAGTGGAATGGTATCGAAGTGGAGTGAAATGAAGTGGGAGCGGACTGATAAGTTGATGCCAAGGTGTGATGAGACACGCTTTTGACGTTACTGTTTGGAATCTTTCCTGAAGTTTCAATGAGGCGACCTTGAAGAAGGTCTTTCAAATATTGACGATTGCTTGGACGGAGATCAAATAAGGGAGGGTGAGATGTGCGCTCAGGCACGAAAAAGGAGACCAACTTCTCGGTGTGGAAGTACCTGGGTCATAAACCGGAGGTTTCACCTTTGGGGAGCGGTTACCAGCCAATGTGGAAGTGCTGCGGCCAAGGTGGGTCAAACAAGGTCAAAAGTAAAGGAATATCTGAGGGTCTGTCCAAACAAGGGTCTCCTTTGGAAGAGCAGCGTAGGGCTGTCTCAAGGAAACTCAGTATTTCATTCGGAGTGGAATATCTCATATTTGTAGGAATTGAAGCACAACGGCCTTCACAATCGAATCACTTGAATGATCTTCCGCAATAAATCAAAGTCCTATATGAATGCATGCTGGGTTTAAAGAAAAATTTAAAACAAACTAAAATAGAAAATAGTCAAGGATAATATTGTCAACTTGTTAAGAACGGGTCAGGATACCGATCCGGTGAGCCGACACTGGGCTGGGGCCCGTTTATCCGCGCACCAACTCACTGAATGGAACCGTCGTCCCCATGCTACCACAAATTAACGGCCTATCCGTACAACCCAAATTCTCCCGGGATCATCATCGTTTTTGTTGAAGGGGAACTCAAATCCCAGATTCGTTCGGGCCGCAAGGTCCTTGACATGTTCTAGTAGCGTAGGTATCGTATACTATGATGGATGACATGGTGGGACCAACCATTGAAAGGTGGGACAGGAGATAGGACAAAGATGTCCGTTAGTAAAACCTGCACAGACAGCAAGGTTAATAACATCAGAAAGTAGCAGAATCATAGCAGAATCGCACCACAATGGAAAGGAAATCTAGCCAAAATCCTGACACTGACTGCTGATGTGACATGTTCCGTCCTGTAGCGATCTTCCCTTCCTATAAGAACTCCCCTTAGGCTAGTTCATTCAAATGCACCAAGGTGGGTTTTGGAAGCTCAGGAGAGGAAGGAGAGGAGAATCTAGAGATTTCAGGATGGAAGGAGAGTCTTCCCGCGTTATGAAGAGGAGCAGGCCTAGCAGCGAGATCAGGCGACTCTCCGACCTCGAGGGTCATCTGAGTGGGACGATCTTGTCGCATATGGTAAGCTGATTCATTTCAAATTTTTCATGTGAACCTTCTTCTTACTTCCTTCATTTCTTCTTTCTTTCCTCTTCCAGCCATATCCACTCTTCCCAGGCCCGAGGAAGTTTTCCAAACTGCCATGGCTTTCAAAGCTAACTTCCAATATCTCCATTGGCATGAGGGCCATACTCTCGAAGTGGCATCTGCAGGGGCTCCTTATTCACGCCAAGCATTACGAGAAGATTCGTATGGACTGGGCGGCTATGGGCGCACTAGTGGAGATCTGGCATCCCCAGACCCACACTTTTATCTTCCCGACCTTCGAGGTTACCATCCTCCTCGAGGAGGTGGAACTTCTGCTCGGATTGAAGAAATTCAAGAGTGACGGGAAGGTGAAGGCTATGCGGATGCTGACACGGGGGACTTCTGAAAGCGTCCTTGGAAGCTTCATGCCGCCCGACGCAGCCAGAAAGGTCCGTACTCAAAAGGGGATCGATCTCCAAAAGCTTGCGGAGTGGGTCATGGACGCCCTGAGAGGGTCACCAGACGATGACTATTTGGAGGGAATCATGAAGGGGTTCACTATCTGTCTGGCGGGTGCTCTCTTGTTTCCTCATACCGACAACATAGTGGAGGAGGATCAACTAAGTGCCATTCGCGGGATCTGGAGTGGAAAGAGGGTGGGACCCGCCGTCCTTGCCTATCTTTACAGCGGCCTTACTGCCTCGAGCATGGGTAAGCCTCCTTTTGGTTGCGCACTTGTCTTGAATTGCTGGCTTGATTTGCACTTCAAATTCGACCACCGCGAGGGAATGCCAACTGCTTCGAAGCTCTTCCAACAAAGCCCGCTTCACCACATAGCCGACGTGTTAGGCTTCGGTGGTACTGTAGTGAACCGCGTTCCGTGGCTGAAGAAACGTGAAGACTGGCGGTCTCACTTCCGCACCGTGACACAAGGCTTCTTTACTTGCGCACCGGCATGTTTGCTTTCGCTAGATCTCCTCATGAGGCCTTCTCCCGAAGTTGATCTTCAACTGATCGGCGCGACCGAGTTCGTCCTTTATAATGCGCATCGGTGCTGCCTCCAGATTGGCATCCCACGCCATTCGTTCCCGCCACCGACTGGCATCGTTCCTTTGAAGAAAAGGGAGTTGGGCACTGAAGCGGACGCGAAGGAAGCGAAGGCCATTAAAGCTCCCTGGAAGACAAGTGTTGCGGGAAAGGCCTTAGCGCACGTGGTGGAAGAATGCGAGCCGTGGAGGGCTTATGTAACCGAACTGGGGAAGTTAAGGCCTAAGGCGCCTAAACCCCTGATGTAGCTCATTCTGCTTTCTGATGGAATAAAATCTGGCATTGATATTTTGGGACCCCCGTCCACTTAATTATTATTATCTTTTTTGTGGTTTTTCTTTTTCTTTGTGTTTTTCTTTTTTTTGTTTGGATTATATACATACTCTTATCCTTTTTTACTTTTATTATATATACATACTTTTTTTGAAAAAAATTTTTATTACAGGGGCGTCCAGGGGCCTGGACGCCCCTAATTTTTATTTTTTGTTTTATTTGATTTTTTATTTTGGGGGCGTCCAGGGTCCTGGACGCCCCAACTTTTATTTATTATTTTTTTTGTTTTGGGGGCGTCCAGGCGCCTGGACGCCCCAAAATTTTTGAATTTTGAAAGAAAATAAAAATTGTGGGGGCGTCCAGGCGCCTGGACGCCCCAATGAAGGTAGCTTCTATATATAAGGGCTGCCCCCCCCCCCTTTTGCTCATTTACTGTTCATTCTGACGACCTAGTCACCCTAGACGACCCATTCTTAGTCCCAATGGAGCGAGGAGGATCGAGCCAGGGTCCAGAGAAACGGAAACGACTGGCTCGTCGTGCGAGGAGGTTGAGGGATGATGCCGAGGAGGCTGGTGCGGCGGAGGAGATTGCCGCGGGTGAGGAGGCTCTTCCTTTGGCCTTGGAGGCTGCAGTGGACGCTGGCGACGCGGGAGAGGACGAGCACGATCCGGTAAGCCCCTCGGAACTCTCACTCTGTGGTTCAATAGGCTAAACGGACGGGTGAGAGGCTGTGAGAGAAGGCCGGGTAGTGAGGGAAAGGAGGCGTCCAGGGCCCTGGACGCCTCCACATTTTCTTTTTTTTTATTATTTTTTATTTATTTACGAACATAATAGAAATATAATTAAAAATAAGGAGGCGTCCAGGGCCTGGGACGCCTCCATGATAATATATATATTATTAATATATTTTTTGTTTTGGTTTTGGGGTTTTTCTAAAAATAAAAGAATAAAATAAAGGAAATGGAAGGAGGCGTCCAGGGGCCTGGACGCCTCCACAAAAAATAAATATTTTAAAAAGAAAAAATAAAATGAATAAGTAGTATATACAGTGTTATTGTTTATTATTATTCATGATGCTGATGTGTTCTCTGTTGGTTTTGTGGTGTGCAGGGCGTGATGAAGGGCCGGATCAGCTGGTCCCTGGTGGTGGCAGCATACCGCGGGCTGCCGGACTTCCAGAGGGCGCGCGTGGACGCCATGGGCTTTGGAGCTTTCCTTAGGATCGAGCCCTTTCGGCTCGACCTTCCTCTTATCCAGGCATTGAGGGAGCGGTGGCACGCGCCGAGCCGGGCGTTTCTGATGCCCTGGGGGCACATGGTGCCGACACTTGAGGACGTGGCTCGGATCACCGGGCTACGAGTTGACGGAGAGGCAGTCAGCGGGGTCACCTACCCCGACTACCGAGAGAGTGCCCTGGACCTGCTGTGGTTAGAGACGAGCGTGACTGATAGAGACAGCAGGGTAGTTGGCCGAGTGGAGATCATGGAGGCGCTCGGATTCGTCGACCCGCGCCAGCGGGTTAGCGAGACTGGAGCGGAGTTCTTGGCTCGACTGGAGGGGGATGCTCGTGCAGCTTTCACCCAGGATCCGAGCGAGAGGGAGCTGGTGGATCTAGACCTTCGGAGGTTTCTTTTCTTCTTCCTGGGCCGCCTTCTGCTGGGGACGAAGGGGGATGGCATCCACTGCCGTTTCCTCGGGATCTTGGCGGATCTGGACAGAGTGGGACACTACGCGTGGGGAGCGGCTCTGCTTGCCCATTTGATTGCTGATCTCTCCCAGACTTCGGAGAAGGAGACGACAGTCAGCGGCTTCGCACCTTTCCTCCAGGTACACAATTTATTTATGCATTTTCACAGTTAAATATGCAATTATTGTACTAATGATGTATGATGGATGCAGGTGTGGAGCTATTACTATTTCCCGATGGGGAGGGCTAGGCATGGGAACAGGAGGGCCGTGCCTCTGGCGCGGCGGTGGAGGCCGGTCGTGGTTGCAGCACCCCACGGCTACCAGCTGGCGTCGCTTCGTCGGGAGCTGAGCGAGTATCCCGAGGCCATGGTATGATGCGTATGATTTTTTTGTGTTTATGCATGTGACTGAATGGTAACTAACATGATGTATGTATGGTGATGCAGGTGGTGTGGAGACCCTACCTGGGCATGGGCGACGCTGGCCAGCCTTGGGTTGTAGCGGGTCTTCCTCGTTTCAGGCGGGACGTGTGGGTCCATTGCCTGAACGAGATCGAGCCGCTTCGGCTGAGGCTGGTTATGAGGACGTTGGGGCTGGCCCAGGAGTGGGTTGATGTAGAAGAGCCGGCCCGCATTGGGCGGAAGACCAAGGGGAAGGCGAAGGTTGTGGACTGGCGTACGCGCTTCCCAGCACAGTACCAGGACTGGCAGCAGGGCGGGGTCCCAGTGGTGTCCCATGTACAGGACAGTACTGATTACCTGAGACGGTACCGGGCTACGTATGGGGACCGCCTCTTCCTTGGTGGTATGGCAGGGGTAAGTGAAATGAGAATGCTTCACTCTTTTATATGTATATGCATGTGGTACTAACTTACGTGCAATGCAGGATGCTCGTGATACCATGATCGCCGACCTGCGGGCCCAGTTGGCGGACGCCAGGCGACAGTTGGTGGCCATCCGACAGGAGTTGGAGATCCTGGTGAGTTTATGCGATGCATTTTTGTGACCTGGATTTTTGATACTTGGCCTCTAACTGTCGTTCGCTCTGTGTTTCAGCGGGCCCACCAGACAGCGGCAGCCGGGATGGCTGGTGGAGCGGGTTCCAGTTCGCGGGGCCCTCCTCCGGAGGTTTCTGCCCTCCAGGAGCAGCTGGCGTATGCGGTGGCTCGGGCTGAGGAGGCCGAGCGTGACCGCGAGGCTCGAGTGAGTGCTTGCCTGACCTTGACTCTCTTCTGGCTGCTTTCCTTCTATCACTGTTGTTCTCTTATGGTGCATGCGTGCTTTGACAGGTGGCCGAGATTCGGGAGGCCCTGGCGCGTGCTGTTCGTGCCGAGCAGGAGCGCGACGCTCGGGTGGCGGAGCGTGACGCCCGGATTGCGGAGCGTGACGCCCGGATTGTGGAGCTGGAGGAGGAGCGTCGACGGGAGGCTGAGGAGCTCCCTCGTGACGTGCTGGATCTGCGGATCGCCCTCGAGCTGTCGAGGAGGGAGGCGATGAGAGAGAGAGAGGAGAGGGAGAGAGAGAGGGAGGAGCGACAGCGGGATCAGACCGAGAGGAGGGCTCTGGAGGCCCAGCTGCTGGAGCTCCGACTGAGTCTCGGCACGGCGGAGGGGAGGCTTCGGGAGAGCGAGGAGCGGTACCAGAGGGCGAAGGAACGCGGGGCGCGACTTCGTCAGTCTGGTTCTTTTTCCATGGGCAGCTATCTGGTCTCTTCGGCCGAGGAGCGTCGTCGCGCCTTCGAGGCTGGAGTGCCACCGCAGGGCGAGGCGAGCACGGCTTCTCAGGGTTCGCAGAGGCCCCCTAGGGATCCCGGCAGAGGAGGGAGGAGAGAGATGACCAGGAGGGTGATGGTGAGAGTTAGAGAGTTGCTTGTACACGTCACCCTTCTCACTGTATGATGTACTTTCGGCTATTATATGAAATGAATGCTTTCTTGTGTTGTGTGTACTTTTCTCTCTCCCACACTTTCTTCTTTGCACTGAGTTGTCCTTCGAGGCACGCTCCACGAGACCTTGCCCTGAACAGCGGGGAACTACGCTTTGCACGGGGGGATTCTGTTTCCTTTCTCCTCCTTTTGGGCGCGTCCAGGCGCGAGGACGCGTCTTAGTCCTTGAATTCAAATTTAAAGCGTCGGGTGGCCTTTCTTCTCCCGTGCCTTACCCGCAAACGAGCCCGCCTTCCGCCGAAACTCGCTTGCCCCTTTTTCGTCTTCCTCCTCTTTTGATTGATGGAGTTCGGTGGGCCCGATCATGGTGAAGGTGGAGAGGGACGAGGAACTCCTCGCCCGAGGAGGGACGCGCCAGAGCACGGAACGGCGTCCATGGAGGAGGAAGGGCCGCTTCGGGCCCCCGAGGGACCCGAGGGGCCCGATGGCGCGGGAGGAGGTGAACACGGCTCGGTGAGTGCTTGGTTTTCTCCCTCTTTGATCCATTTTGAGTTTTGAAGCAGCCGTGCGAAGGGGGAAAGGGTTCGGCTAGTGTCGCACTTAAATGATGGACGCGTCCTATACAGGGGACGCGTTATTTTTGACTGATGTGGGACCCCTTTCTTGGTGCAGGACATGGCAAGGACCCTGGGCCTGGCCGATGAGTGGGCGAGTGCGGACGAGCCGAGCCGCGTCAGGAGGGAGAGTCGCGGCAAGGCGAGGCTCGAGGACTGGCCCGTACGTCTCCCTGGACAGCAAGGGGGTGTACTGGTGCAGGACAGTGTCGACTTCCTGCGGCGGCAGAGAGAGAGTTACGCGGGGCTTCCCCAAGCTGGGGACACGCGTGGCATCGGCGGCTCGCGCGCCCAACTGTCAGAGACTAGGCGGCAGCTGGCCGTCGCTCAACATGAGCTGTCGCTCCTGGTAAGTTACGTGCCGCACTTTTAACTTCAGATTTTGGAGTTTCACTGACGGCCGTTGTTTATTTTGTTCCAGCGTGCCCAGCAGACAGTGACGGTGGGAGTGGCTGGCGGCATCTTCCAGTTCCTCGACCCCTTTTCTCGAGATTGCCTCCCTCCGGGAGCAACTTGCCGGTGCGGTGGCCCGCGTGACCCGGGCGGAAGAGGAGCGTGACGCCTGGGTGGCGACTGTAGCGGAGCTGCGACATCGTGGTGAGGAGAGACCTTCTCCAGACATCTGGAGTTAAGGGTTCTTCTGCAGATGATGAGGAGAGAGGCAGAGAGAGAGAAAGTCGAGAGAAGGTCCGAGCGACAGCGGGATCTGACCGAGAGGAGGGCCTTGGAGGCCCAAGTGAGGGAGCTCCAGCTGGGCCTTCAGGCCGTCGTGCAGAGGCTAGGAGGGATGGAGATGTGCTACGAGAGAGAGCGAGAGTTCGGGGAGCGACTCCGCCAGTCCGGTCGCTTTGCCGCTAGTGGCTTCTTCGCCACGCCAGGGGAGGAGCAGCGAGTCACTGCTGCGGAGCAGGCGCCAAGAGGCGAGGCAGGTGCTACTGCACGGGGATCCCGGAGGCTTCTGAGGGACCCTCACCTCGGGGGAGAGAGGAGAGTGCCCAGAGAGATGAGTGATGGTGAGGATTGGCGAGCTAGTGGACCCGCCACCTCTCTATGATTGTAGTGTTTGTGACAGCCTATGTAGAATTATGAATGGAGTGATTTGATTTTCTGCTGTTTATTTATTCTCTTGTGCATTCCTTCTTCCCTACACTTCTCTCCTTTGCACTGTTCCCATGTGATGGGTCTGCCGAGACTCACGCCCGAGCGGAGAATCGCGTCTTGTTGTGACCATTTTCCACGCGAATCTGCCGTCGAAGTCAATAATGACGGCCCTAGCCCTTTTCCCGGATGTTGTGTCAAATTTTACGGACGTCCTCCAAAACATGATAGGGTATCCCTAGACAACATAGGGGCTAGTCGTCATATTCTTCGTCCAGTCAATCACCCTGTGCGAGCGGTGAAGCGACACACGGGACCGCATGGCAGGTGCCTCATTGCGAGGGCTATCATTAACAGGTGATGGAGGCAATCTTGGCCCGCACTCCTTCCATTTCTATAAATTCTTGTCCCTTTTATCTTCCCAGGTATATCGAGGGCTAACTCGAGGAGCACAAGTTCTCACGGGAGAGGAGGAGTTCAAAATTCTGAGAGTTGGATGGAGGGCGAATCTTCCCATTCCTCGAAGAGAAGCAGGTCCAGTGGTAGTAGTTCCAGGAGGCTTTCAGACCTCGAAGGGCACTTCAGTGAAAGGGCTCAATCACAACTCGTAAGCCAAGTTTTCTGCCCTTTTTTTCATTCTTTCTTCCTTTCTTCTGACCAAACCTCACCCCCATTCCTTGTATGTGTAGGTTGTGATGAAATCACAAATCTTATGGGAGTTGGTAGTAGCAGCGTACAGGGGCCTCCCAGATTTTCAGAAGGCGAGGCTAGACGTGATGGGATTTGGTACCTTCCTTCGGATCGAGCCGATCCAGCTCGACCTGGTCCTGATCCAAGCCTTGTGTGAGAGATGGGACCCAGTGAGTCGGGCATTCCTGATGCCGTGGGGGCACATGGTGCCCAGCTTGGAGGATGTGGTCCGGATCACAAGCCTGAAGGTAGAGGGCGAGGCAGTGACCGGAGTCACTTACGCGGACTACAGAGAAGGTGCCCAGAAGTTACTGGGTTTGGACCTAGATGGTCGAAAAAACAGGTCGGTAGCTAGGGCGTCCCTCATGGATGCATTAGGGCTCACCGACACTCGTCGGCGGGACGATGAATCCTCAGAAGAGTTCATGGAAAGGATGGAAATAGGATGCCGTGCCGTGTACTGCACAGATTTCGGCGACTGGGAAAGATGCAACATAGATTTGAGGAGATTTCTCCTCTTCCTTTTGGGGAGATTGGTACTGAGCTCGAAAGGGGACGGTATCCAATGTTGCTTCCTGGAGCTGCTGTCAGACCTTGAAAGAGTAGGGTATTATGCCTGGGGAGCCGCCATGCTGGCACACTTGTTTGCAGGCCTATTCCAAGAAACGGATCGTGAGATGACTGTGAGTGGTTTCACACCATTCATCCAGGTATTTTTTCTGTTTTGCTTATTTTGTATTTTTTTGTGTTTTTGCAAAGTACTGATGACCTGTGCCGAGCAGCTATGGAGCTATTATTACCTCCCTATGGGGAGAGCTCGGCATTGGCGACCCGTGGTGGTGCCGTTAGCCAGGCGGTGGGAGCCCATCATGAGTGCGGCACCCCTAACCTACCAACTGATGGTGCTAAGGCGGGAGCTACAGGAGTTCCCTGGAGCGATGGTAAACTGGAGGCCCTACTCAGACATGGTCGATGCCGACCAGCCGTGGGTTCTAGCAAGTCGTGCCCAGTTCGGACGGGAACTGTGGATGCACTGCCTGAATGAAATCGAGCCGCTTCGGCTACGATTAGTTATGAGGACTTTAGGACTGGCTCAATAATGGGTGGATTCAGCTGCGCCACCTCGTGTCGGGAGAAAGACGCGGGTACCGGCGACCTGCATTGACTGGCGCGTGCGATTCTCCGAACAGTATGAGGACTGGCAACGGAGTGGCACGATTGTAGAATCACAGGCGCGGGATAGCGAGGACTACTTGCGTCTATATAGGACAAAGTACGCAGAACGGTTCCAACCCCGGGGACTTGTGGAGGTAGGTTTCCCCTTTTCTCTTCTCTTCTCTTCTTTCTCCTTTTCTTGGTTTTCTGGTGAAAATGCTGACTTGTAAGGCTGCAGGATGTCCGGGATGCCATGATAGCGACTTTACAAACTCGCTTGGCACAGATGGAGCAACGGTTGGGCGATGCCCGCGGAGCTACGAGCGCCTTGGTAGGTGTACAGTGCGCGTTCGTAATTAAACCCTCAGATTCCTGATGTTGGCTGCTAATTCACATAGTCGTAGCATGCCCAGATTGGCGCGGCCTCCCCAGCGATGGGAGTAGGTGGTGCCTCTTCCAGCTTGTGGATTCCCACCTCAGAACTTGACTTGCTTCATGAGCAACTTGCTCACGCCACGCAGCGTGCTGCGGAGGCAGAAGGGATGCTCTCTATACAGGTAAGAGTCTCAGTGTTGAGTTCTCCTTGTTTATGCCTTATCGTGTATCTAAGATGGTACACTTGGCAGGAAAAGGAGACGGAAGAAGCGCTTGGCCAAGCCGCGCAGAAGGAGGCTAGGATAGCAGAACTGGAGAGGGAACTGCGGCGTCATCCTGATGACGACTCCTCTAGGGATGCCGTGGAACTGAGGATCACTCTCCAGTTGGAGAGGGAAGACCGTGAGAGAGAACGTGCAGAGAGAGAAAGAGACGCGGAGAGAGAAAGAGCCAACAGATTGACTGAAAGAGAGGAATAAAGGGCCATGGAGGCCCAACTATTCGAACTCCGAATCAGCCTTGGTCTTGCTGAACAGTGGCTGAGAGATGGTGAGGAGCGCTACCGAAGAGCACGAGAGCGTGGCTTTCGTGTTGGTAGCTTCTCTGCTGCTTCCGTGGATCAACGCCGGGATGTGGGAATAGAAAGGGGAGTACAGAGCAGTAGGAGTACCGCTTTTCGTAGTTGGGTAGCACCTTTGAGAGTGTTTTGCCCGGAGAGTAGTGGTACGAGTAATGCAGAGAGAGAGGGCGCAACTTGATGTAATTTTTTTAGTTTTTGGAATAAAATACAAGGTTCGGTTTGTTTGGTTTTCACCTTTACTTCTGTTGCCTGAATCCCTGCACACATCACTGAAACAAACAAATCAGAATTTCTGTTCTGACTTGGCCCCTTGCTCAATAAGCAAATGGTCACTGTGACTGTCCTTGATAACTGGTCAAGGGGCCAAGCCTTTATTTTAACGAAGGCAAGGGAAAGAAGTGGTGATGATAAATGTGACAGGCAAGCACACGAATGCAAGCGGTATTAAAAGTGAGATGCTGCACGCAAATGCAATCATGCAAAATTGATTTGTTTTCTTTTTTGTATTTGGCATTTTTTTGTTTTATCATAAAAAGATTTTTTTTGTTTGCAAATATGTGCATTTTCTCTTTTCCATTTTTTTTTGCTTTTATCATTTCGATTTTGTTTCTTGCTAACGTCTGGCAAGCACCCAAATGACACCTAACCTACATGAGAACAGGGGTTTCTTACTAACCTCCCAGGTATCCTAAGTGCACATCTAGGTTGATTTGGGCCTCTAGACCCCTCGAATGATGATCCCGCCGGCTAAGACTTACCCTGATGATAATACCGTCATGCCATGCTTAGGCTCCCAGTTGCTTCCGACCACAGGGATTCACCCAAAAGGTGTTTGAGGTAAAAGATTTGCCCGACCCGGGTCTATTTCCTCACAACTCTAGATGGTATATGATGGAACACCCTGGAACCCTAACGACCAACCGCGCGACGCTGACCCGGAATCAGACGCCGTCGCACCCATAGGTGACGCGCTTGCATTGGCCTAAGCCCGAGGTTAAACAAGAAGACATCAAGGTGGTAAACAGGGGTCTTGACCAGCCAGAAACATAAAGACTCCTTCGCAGCGATAGCTTTTGCTTTTCAAAGTAGGCAACCAAATGTGTATATGTGGACACCGAAAATTTGTACATCCAAATGTCATGCTCGGCCCAGCATCAACGACGGCGCCGAGTGAAGAAACCCCCGGGGAAATCAAGCACAAAAGGCCCCACAGCCCGTGGGCCTCGAAGAAAATCAAATGGGCCACAACTCATGCTCACGATGGGCTCAAAATCGCCCATTTAGCCCTTCAGCGGCACGCCCAGTTGAGGCTTCAACGGCACGCCCCTCCAGCGGCACGCTCCCTTCAGCGGCACACCCTGCCGCGGCCTTCACCGGCACAGCCCCTTTTGGGCGCTCGCCGGCACACCCCTATGGGGGTTCACCGGCACACCCCCAAAGGGGTTTCAACGGCACACCCCCCATGGGGGGTCTTCACCGGCGCACCCCCAGGGGGGGGGGGTTCAACGGCACACCCCCCATGGGGGGGGGTCTTCAATGGCACGCCCCCTGGGGGGTCTTCGGCGGCACACCCTGCAGGGTCCCCAGCGGCACGCCCTTCCGGCCGTTCAGCGGCACGCCCATCCGGGGTTCCAGCGGTACGCCCTTTCGGCACTACAGCGGCAAGCTTGTTCAGCCCTTCAACGGCACAGCGTGAGGCACTTTCAACGGCCGACGTGAGGCCCATGCCCTACGCATCCTTGGCGCGCAGTGGAGCCGTCTGAAGTGGCAGCCGATCGTTGGGCCACGTGGCCTAGTCCACTGACAGCCAGGACAGGCAGGTCAAACCTCATGATCACGGGCCACTTCCCGCTTCGACGCTCCTGCACGAAGACTCCCGCTGTCCGGGGTATAAAAACCCTCCCCTTCGTTTCGAACAGGAAGAGGAGAGGGAGAAGACAAGAGGCAGACGGGCAGACACACACAGGGAGAAGAAAAGAGAAGAGGAGAGAAGAAGAAGAAGAAGAGGCTCCCTCCCTGCCGGGAGCTTCCTCCGACGACCACCACCACCACCGGAAGGGAGCAAGAGTAAGGGAGAGAGGGTTCGATGTAACGGGGAAAGAGTGAGGGGCGGCTGGCCTCCCTCCTGCCCTCCGTTCTTCCTCTTCCTTTTATATCTTCTTTTCTTTTGTGGGGCCTTTTCCCCTTTCTTGGCCATGGCATCATCTTTGGCATTCTTTTTGGCTATGATATGTACATAGGGCCATGCCCTCTTGATTCACATGAATGAAAACCACCCTCTCCGGGTTTCTCCATGATTTTTGTTGGTGATTTGTGCTAGTCTTCACGGCCTTTGATGGGCTGTTCGTTTTCCCCTCCGTCTCCACATTTCTTCAGCGTTTTTTGGGGTCTCCCTGTGAGTATGATCTCTTGCCCACGACCCTTGGCCTCATAGGCTTTCCACCCTCTGCCAGGGCCATCCCTGGGTGCCCACCCGCTTGAGGAGGAAGAGAGACCCTTGCTCTCTCTCCGATCGACCAGCTGCCAATAGGCTACCCCCCCCCCCCATGCCTTGAAGCCCTCTCCTCTTCCTTCCTTTGAACAACCTGTAAGACCCTCTCCAGCCATCCAGCCCATACACTTAGCAGTTTAATCTCCCAGCGATGCCTCTTCCTGGCCCTTCGCCGGCACACCTGTTTGGTCCCTCAGCGGCACGCCCATGGGGGCTGTCCAGCGGTACACCTCCTCATTTGCCCTCAGCGGCACACCCCCAAGTGCCCTCAGCGGCACACCCCATCTGCCCTCAGCGGCACGCCCCCAGCTGGCCCCAGCGGTACACTCTTCTGGTCTCCAGCGGTACGCCTGCTGGCCAAGCCCGAGCCCGTTGTTTTCCTTCGTGCTTTCCGAGGTTCTTTAAAGGTGTTGCTCCCCCGGGGGCCCACCTCCAATTGTCGGGTTCCGCCACTCTATGTGGGCGCGTTCCCTTCATCTCCCTTACGCCCCGGGTCAAGGGGAGATGCTGCCGAATTTTCGTGAGAAACTAATAAACAATTAAAGAGGCAAAAGGAAGCAATAAACGAATAAGAACAATCATTAATGAAACCTTCCAATTCATCAAATCACTGCCGGCACCACGACGAGAACTGAATCGAACTAATTAACCACCCGGCAGCCCGGGCGTCCGACCCGCAAGAAAAGAGACCGAACCGAACAAAGAGAACGAACAAAGGGAGGAGTTTTATATAAAACCACACGAAAGTTAAGATAAGAAGAAAAGAAAAGCCTTAAAACAAATAATCGAAAACTGATCAAACCTCCACCATCACGCCCTCATTGGCCTTCAGCGGCACGCTCCCTTGGCCTTCAGCGGTAAGCTCCTTTGGCCTTCAGCGGTACGCCCTCATTGGCCTTCAGCGGCACGCTCCCTTGGCCTTCAGCGGTACACCCCTTTCAACCCTTCAGCGGTACACTCCCCCTGAACCCCCCAGCGGCACACTCCTCCTGGCTCTTTCAGCGGTACACTCCTTCCCTTCTCCGGTACACCCTCAGCCAGCGTATAGACTTGAGCCAGCCAACGTACAGACTTCATGATAACCAGTGTATAGACTTTGGGCAGTGTATAGACTTCACACCCCAACGTACAGACTTTATGCTGGGCAATGTATAGACTTTGAGCAGCCAGCGTATAGACTTGAGCCAGCCAACGTACAGACTTCATGATAACCAGTGTATAGACTTTGGGCAGTGTATAGACTTCACACCCCAACGTACAGACTTTATGCTGGGCAATGTATAGACTTTGAGCAGCCAGCGTATAGACTTGAGCCAGCCAACGTACAGACTTCATGATAACCAGTGTATAGACTTTGGGCAGTGTATAGACTTCACACCCCAACGTACAGACTTTATGCTGGGTAATGTATAGACTTTGAGCAGCCAGCGTATAGACTTGAGCCAGCCAACGTACAGACTTCATGATAACCAGTGGATAGACTTTGGACAGTGTATAGACTTCACACCCCAACGTATAGACCTATCCAGTGTACAGACTTTGGGTAGTGTATAGACTTCACACCCCAACGTATAGACCTATCCAGTATACAGACTTTGGGTAGTGTATAGACTTCACACCCCAACGTACAGACTTTATGCTGGGCAATGCATAGACTTTGAGCAGCCAGCGTACAGACCTTGAGCCGCCAACGCACAGACTTGGTGATGGGTGAATAGGCAATGTATAGACTTAGACTTTATATATCACCCCCCCCCTTACCGACACACCCTCCAGCGGTACACCCTTTTCAGCCCCCCAGCGGTACGCCCTTCTCAGCCCTCAGAGGTACGCCCCTTTGCCACCCAGCGGTACACCCAATACCTCAGCGGTACACCCCCGTTTTCCCCTCCGCCGGCACGCTATATGCATATATATATACAACCTGATAAGAGCATTAACAATAGCAAATAAATTAATAAAAATTACGCTAATTGAAGGACTCCGAATGCGCAATATTAATCACAATAAAAGAGGCGGGAGGGGTAATAAAAAGAAAGGAGATAAATAATAAACAAATGACAATAATAAGAATGATCACGAATAAAAAGAAGAAAAATCACCCCGGACAAAGGCACGAACAAACAGTAAACATCGAATCAGAAATCCCAGAAGATATAACTAAGAAAGCCCCAGATAAAAGACGCTAACATCCACACTGCAGCCCTCTCTCTCTCAGGGACCCGAGGCAAAAGGGAATAACGACGCTGCCCTTTCAGGTCAAGCCTGAGTCTTGGGAATTCCCCCGACATGGCCGGGCTTTGATCTAACCTCGAGCCGACACCCTAATCGGACCGGATTTGTTTTCTCGTTCCGGATACCTTCCGAATCTTCACTAAAAATTGTTGCATGCTCGGCAGACATTTGAAGGGATCTACCTCGGTTTTCTCATTGTGACTATGCCACGGACCTGTGTCCGAATACGAAAAGGTCTACGAGTGGCCGACATGGCCGACAGTTTATGGCCTTAATACAACCTTCAGTGTGATCTATCCCTATCTCTCTCGCATGATTAGTATCATTCTTTTCGGCCGCGGGGCCCCCCTAATTTCGGCAATTAATCAAGGGTGTTCCCTCGTATGGGGGATGTAAATGACGTCGTGACCTTCATGGCGCGACGGGATTCGGTCCCGACCCGAACCACACAGTCGTCTGACGAAGTCAGATCGAGCGCACCATGGGCTCTTCGGAGCCCGAATAAATCGTCACCTCGGTGACTGGCACGCCCACGCACACAATAGACGAACCGCCTGAGTCGGCGAATTTTTAGTGCGTCCACAACTCTGGCACGCCCGGTGGGACCGATCCACCCTTCATCTCTTTGCCGAAATTAGGGGCCCCGCGGCCCCCTTCTTGTAATACTAATTGTGCTACTTTCTTAAATGCAGAAAGAGAAAGGCATCATGGAGCCGACAATGGCTGTTGTCTGCAGCCCTGAGGTTGTGGAGAATCATGTGCGAGGCGGCTACCTGGCGGTGCCCCTCACTTTCGGGAGCTTCCCTCCCACCGTGGGCTTCCCCAACTTCTTGGGGGTGGCCTTCGTTGACATCCTCGACGCACGAGCGCCCGAGGAGCCTCAAACCAACGCTCCCGCTCCGGGAGCCGTCGAAGCTGCCGCCGGCCGAGCTGTGGCCGAAGACAACAATAGCGTCCCCACAACGACGCTCAGCTGCAACGTGCACCACGTGCACCACACCACCGGCCCATCCCACCAGGGGTCGACATCCCACCGGAGAAGGCTCCGGAGAAACAACACTAGCATCGGCTCAGGGCATCGCGCCTCCAACTCCGGGAAGTCAATGACCGTCGGGGCCCTCCGAGTCCGCCTAGACGGACAGAGGTCCCAACCGCGCCGGACCGCACCATCCCTACCATCCCAGTCCGCAACTCCTTCCACGGACTGGAGAAGCTGAAAGAGAGGGCAGTGCCCGCGACCCCAGCCGTGACACAAAAAGGACGCCGGTTCACAGGCCGGCTAAACTGAAGCAAGTCTGGGTACCTAAGGAGGCCCAGCCCACTGTACTCGCCCAGGCAGGGCCCAGCACTTTCCGCCCCAGGAGGGCCCGACGCGATGACAGGGTCGAGGCAGTGACCCCCACTCTCCGACCGGCACCCGTCATTCCGGTGCCGTCCGAGAATGCTCATCGCCGTCGCCGAGGGGCCCGGCACAATGCCGCCCGCCCTGCTCTCACGGCCTACTCCCCTCCTGCCGCTATCATCGACGCGCAACCCCAGGCCGCTCTCCCAGACCAGGAGTGGGAAGGGATCGAGCAGGCCATGAGGAACTACCTCCGAGGCCCGGGTAGCACCCCCGCTGGCCGCCAGAGACTACTGGGGGCAATGGCCTCCGCCTTCCAGGAAGAAAGGGGGGGACCTGCACCTAGTATGGAGTCGAGGACCAGCCCGGAGGAGCCGCGCCAGTCCCCTGTACGGGAGGAAGCGCCGCCCCGACGGTCGGTCTTCGACAGGCTGACATTCCCAGGAGGACCGTCCCGGAGGGCGTCGAGAAGAAATAAGAATAAGAAATGGCAGACATTCACCTGCAATATGGCAGGAGTTCATGGTCGGTATGGGGCCTTACCCACCGACCCGGAAGAATTGGCCAGAATAGCCGCCAGGCCGGGACCCCTTACCAGAAGAAGAAGAGCGGCAGGCGGCGCGACACCCACAGGAGTCGAAGGGGCCCCACCTGAGGAACCCCTCACGGCCCTCACGGCCAATGTAGTCACCACCGGCGACACGAGTGGCGGACCCTCGACATCATCCAAGGACGCCCCGGCCGAAGAGACGGGGGGCATGCCCAGTCTCCCCACAGCTGACCCAGCAATGCTGCTCGTGATGCAACGATTCCAGCAGGAAATCGAATCACTTAAAAAGCAGTTGAATGAGCGAAACACACCACTCCCAATGTCCTGGCAGACCGAGGTCACACCCGAGGTACCCAGGGACAGGGGGCAGTCTTCGAGGCAGCTCTTCCGTCAACCCTCGATCCCCTCGGGGGCACGCCCCCGCAGCAGGCACATTGCACAGCGGTGACCCCGCCACAGGCTCCGCTTTCACAAGGGTCTCCCATGGCCCCCCGAGCGACCGTGGTAGCCACCCCGAGCGCACAGCCCGCTCATTTCTACCCGAGCCCAGTCGACCCGGCGGCAGTCAGCCGGTTGATGCTCGAGCAGATGATAGACATGAAGTTGGCCGAGAGGGGCGATGGGGATCAGACGCCTTTCGACGTCTACCGGGTACCCTACCCGGCTCATTATGCTGCCAGGAAGTTGCCGGCTGGCGTCACCAAGCCGCCGAAATTTGAAAAGTTCAACGGGCAAGGATCCCCCAGGGAACACATTGCCTACTATGTGAACGTCATGGGAGACCTGGCTGCTGATGAGGCCTACCTCCTGAAGTTCTTCGGCTCAACACTCACCGGACTTGCCTTTGAATGGTACTCCGGCTTGTCACCCGGGTCGGTGGCCGATTGGCCCGACATGCAGAAGAAGTTCAAGGAAAGATTCTACGTGGCCGAGAGAGAAGTTACCATGGCTGAACTCTACGCCACAAGGCAGAAGAATGATGAGTCGGCCCTCGACTACATCAAAAGATGGAGGAACCTTAGTATGAGGTGCAAACGCCCCCCGCATCAGGAGGACGCAGTTCAGATCTGCAAGCAAAACTTAAAGAAAGAAATCCTAGAAAGGATGATCGGCACTGAGGTCAAGACATTTGACCGTCTGAACAATGTGGTAGCGGAGATCGAGGCATTCTTGGCCCGATACTCCTCCACCCCAGCCATGTCAAGCCAGAGGGCCAGGCAGGCGGAGAAGAAGCCGGCTCCCCCGGAGGTGCATGCACTAGACTTCCAGGCTTTTGAAAAGCAGAAGGAGAAAGCCAAGGGAGCGGCCAACCCTCCGCCGCCTAGAACCACAGAGCGGCGGGAAGGCCCCTCGCTAAGGGAGAAGATGAGAAACAAGTTATATTCCTTCTCCCGGGACAAGTCCAAGCTCCTGTTTGAATGGGCAACTAGCTACAATAAAATCACACTACCCGAGCCGAAAAGGCCTGGCGACCTGAAGAAGAAGGATGACCCGCGCTTCTGCATGTACCATCGGGTGCTCGGGCATACCATTGAAGACTGCTACGTCTTCAAGGACGTTATTGAGTCCTTAATCAGGGACGGGGAGCTGGACATGGGGGAGCATAAAGTAGACCCCCCGCAGCCACACGAGCTGCCCAGCATAGCCTCCTCCGTCAATATGACCTCACTATATCAGGAGTTGCCAGAAGAATGGGCGGAAGCCTGTGCCCGTGCCACTTATGAGACCTTCATCAGGGCCCCAGCTCAAGACCAAGAAGGGTGGCAGACTATACCCAGAAAAACTAGAAAGGCGCGCGCCTCTCGACCTACCCCAGGAATTCACTCGAGGGTAGCAGCGCCCCTGCCTGCACCGCCCCCGGCAAACCCGGTTTGCCACGACACGGCCCCTCGGCTGGTCATGAGGCGGCCCACTCACAACAAGAAGAGCTCTGCCCCGTTGCGGATGTACAAGAAGACTAGCCCGACGGTTGAAAGACTCCAGGCTATTATTGACGGGCTTGAAGATTATGAGCAGCCCAAAATCCAGCCCGTCGAGCTAAAACAATATGTTCCCTGGGAGGAGTTCGAGTCACTCGAGCTGGCTCCAGGAACAGAAGCTGATGCAGATAAAGAGCCTCCCCTGTGGGGTGAACCTATTCGGGAGCAGCCATCCACTGCGGTGGGCAAGAAGAAGAAGAAGAGAAGACCCAGGGGCAAGAAGAAAAAGGAGGTCGTCTTCGCCTGCAACACCCTCTCGGCGTTGTTCGACACCTCTGTCTCCCTGGAAGAGAAAGAAGAAGAGCCACCCCATGAACCGGCAGAGGTGAGTCAAGCTGAAGCATCCACCTCCCAGCACGCCACCAGGTCAGGGAGGAAGTGGGGGCGTCCCTCCTCAGGGCAGCCTCAACATCATGCTCAAGGGGGAACAACCGTACCAGATACCCGACCCTGAGGTCCGAGGCACCGAGATCCCTCCCCCATCAGGTCTCTACCCCGGGGGTACCAAGAGCCAAGGCGCCCCGTCATTCGCCGAGTTCCTGTCCGCTCGAGCAGGAAGGCGGGTGCACCCCCAGGGGTCCGCTGCGACCAGTAAAGCAAGCATTCCTCAAGCTCTACCAGCTACAGCTCCTGCCCAGCCAGAAGGAGAATTCAACGGCATCCCAAACCTCGCCGAATTCATGCGAGAAACAGAGGAAGCCCAGCAGGCCCCGCCAGCTCAACAGGCCGCAGCAGAACCCACAAAACAGGCATCCCCTGAGCTGGCACCCCAGCCTCAGGATGAGGGCAGGCGCAGCAAGCCCGAAGAGATGAAATTGCTCAAGGTGCGGGCGGCCGAGCGAATAGTCAGACACCTCAAGAAAATCCCGACCCGGTTCACGGTGTGGGAGATGCTGTCCTTGAACGAAGAAACACGGCAAGCCATCATCGCCGCACTCCAGACGCCAGCACACCTTGAAGCCTGTTTGGCAGAAATACCACCTGAAGTAGCAGTGGCTTTCACAGAAGATGACATGCTCCTACCGACTTGCAGCCATAACAGGCCCCTCTACATGAAAGGGCAGCTGAACGGCCAGCCTATCAACAGGGTCTTGATCGACCCAGGGGCAGCAGTGAATATACTCCCGTACCGGGTATACCAGAAGCACTACTTTGACGTACACCTGGTCGAAGTTAAAAATGTCAAGATTGCCGGCTTTAACCAGAAATGTGAGGTCCCCATGGGGGTCGCAGAGTTCAACTTGACCTTTGACGACTTCACCTCCAAAGTCCAGTTCCACGTCATCAACTCCAACACGTCCTACAAGGCGTTGCTCGGCCGGCCTTGGCTACACCAAAATAGGGTGGTGCCCTCCACCTTGCATCAATGCATCAAGTACCCCTGCGAGGGAAAGGAAGTCAGAATCTTCGCCGACCTCCACCCGTTCGAGGTGTTCGAGTGTCACCTGTCAGATGCTAATCTATACTTAGAGAAGGCGAAGCAAGCTCCTCAAGTCATCCAAGACAAGGGAAAGAAAAAAATGGAATCGGGAGGCTGGTTTCCTCCGCCGCCCCCAGGCTATGTGGCTCCCCCACATGTACCATTTATTGCACAAGAGGAAGGGGTATTTAGGGCAGCCCCTCTCCCTATCTACCCCACACCGGGGGCACCCTGCCTCGAAGACCTGCTAGAAGATGTCAGGGTCCCGCCAGGGATCGTCAAGCCGATAGCGGAAATTGAATGCCAAGCGGCTGAACAACTGAGAACCTTCGAGGTGCCTAACCCCGAGGGGCCGCCCACTATCTTCTATGTGGCCGGGGAGAAGCCAGTCAGGGAAGACGACGATTGCCGGTTCCCTGACGAGTTGCATGACCCGCACGTCCCCATTACGGGACTCCCCCACATGACTGACCGGGCAGCCAGAATGGTCAGAAAGTAGAAGATTCCTCCCTACCAGCCCTCCAGTCGGAGGGAAATGTTTGAAAGAATGTGGAACCCACCAAACCTGGATCGACGGTTGCTGAAAATCACCAAGCACCCCGGTCTGGGCTTTTCACTAGAAGATTACTACGAGACTGATGTCATATCGGTCTCAACATGGCCCGGCGACGACCCCGCAGGAGCCACAGATTCGCGGGAAGCCTGTCAAGATGCATATCCTGCGCCCCCAATGCAGGAGGCACAAGACGAGGAGATCTTCCTTTGGAAACCTCCCCGCCGCCGTTGCATAGAGAAGACCCCCTCCTTCTCCGAAGTGTCGACCTCGAAAGGGCACACCGGCGAGACACCTTCGCCCCGGCCGGCCGGCGAAGCAAGGAGCAGCAGCATGGGCCATGCTCCGAATTCCCCTCGATACGACCCCGTCATGTACGCCTTCTACCACAGGCAGCAACGGGAGATCGAGATGCTGAAGAGGCGGCTAGCCGAGTTAACCTCGCTAGTCGCCGACCTGATCCAGGGCTCCCTCCCCCCATGGGGTGGTCGGACGCCTCGGCCCCGGGGCACCAGTCCCAACACTCCCGCTCTGTCAAGGCGGGAGATGAGAGACATGGCAAGCTTGCTGACCGAGCGGCCAACCAGGCAAGGGCTAACACTCCAAGAGAAGCTGCAGAAGCCCTACTCCTTCCCGAGAGAGAAGACCCGGGGCATCTTCGATTGGGCCTGCCATTATGGCGAGGTCTCCCTCCCACGGTCCAAGAGGCCACAAGACACCAGAAGGAGCGGGGACCCACTATTTTGCCCTTACCATCAGATGCTGGGTCACGCCATCGAAGACTGCTATGTCTTCAAAGACATTGCTCAAAGCCTCATTGACAGGGATGAGCTCAGAATGGGGGACTACGTGGTAGCCCCACCATGCCCCCATGTGGCGGACAACCCTAGGACAGGAGCCTACACTGTGTCCATCCAACACTAGGCACCCGAAGATGCGGCTACCCCGGCTCCCGCAGGAGCGGTCTATGATGAATACACGGAGGAGCCCGAGATGGACCTATGCCCCTCTGAGCCAGCGGACCTCACGTACCCGGCGGCTACGGCCCAGGAGGAGTGCGAGGTGAATGCAGCCTCCATGCCCAGTCATGATGAACAAGAAGAGGAAGATGGCGTCCTCGAGCCTGTGGACAATGAAGACCAGGACTTCGTCGATCTGTCGCCAGCCCCGCCAGAAATTGAAAATGGCGGCCAGGTCACGGTCGATGAATTGATTGAGGTCAACCTTGGTACGGAAGACGACCCCAGGCCAACTTTTCTGAGTGCCCTTATGCCCCTACAGGAGAGAGAACAGTACACAAAGTTGCTGCAAGAATTCGGGATTGCTTTGCCTGGAATTACAAAGAGATGCCTGGGCTCAGCACCGAAGTGACTCAGCACATACTGGCCATTGACCCCAAGGTGGAACCAGTGAAGCAACCTCCCCGGCGCATGAGGCCGGAGCTAACCAGCCAGATCTGCAAAGAGGTCGACAAGCTCATAAGTGTCGGCTTCGTGGCGGAAAATCAATACACCACATGGCTGGCCAATATTGTGCCAGTGAAAAAGAAGAATGGTCAGATCAGGATTTGCGTGGATTTCGCGACCTGAATAAAGCCTGCCCGAAAGATGACTTCCCGGTGCCTATCACCGAAGTGATGATTGATGCAACCACTGGCCACGAGGCCCTGTCCTTCATGGATGGGTCGTCCGGCTATAACCAAATCTGGATAGCCGACCATGACCGGGTCCATACAGCTTTCCGGTCACCCAAAGGGATATTTCACTACAAGAGGATGCCCTTCGGCCTCAAGAATGCCGGTGCCACATATCAACGGGCAATGACCAAGATCTTCGACGAGCTGCTGTACGGCAAGGTTGAGTGCTACATTGATGATCTGGTCGTCAAGACGAAGAAAAGAGACGAGCACCTGAGTGACCTCAGGGTCGTCTTCCAAAGGCTCCGGCAGTATGGGCTGAAGATGAATCCCATGAAGTGCGCCTTTGGCGTGTCCAGCGGGAAATTCCTCGGCTTTATTGTCCGGCACAGAGGGATCGAGATCGACCCCCTGAAGATAAAGGCCATCCAGGAGCTGCCTTCTCCGAAGAGTCTGGGAGAGCTGAGGTCCCTGCAGGGGCGTTTAGCTTACATCCGCAGGTTCATCTCCAACCTGTCAGGGCGCTGCCAACCCTTCCACAGACTAATGATGAAGGATGCACCCTTCAGCTGGGGTCACGAATGCCAGCACGCGTTCGACCAGCTAAAGGAGTACTTGAAGACCCCGCCTGTCCTGGGGGCACCTGTCAAAGGCAGACCGCTGATTCTATACATAGCGGCCACCGAATATTCACTGGGGGCAATGCTCGCCCAGAACAATGATGAGGGAAAAGAGCAGGCTCTCTACTACCTCAGTCGAAGATTGGTGGGTTCAGAGGCTAAGTACACCCCGATTGAGAAGATCTGCCTTGCCTTGGTCTTTGCAGTCAAGAAGATGAGGCACTATATGCTGTCCCATGAAGTCAGCTTGATATCCAGGGCCGACCCCATTAAGCACATCCTTTTCCAGCCCATCCCAAAGGGGCGCCTTGGCAAGTGGGCCGTGCTACTCATGGAGTTCGACATCACCTATGTGCCGCAGAAGGCCGTTAAGGGACAAGCCATCGCGGATTTCTTCGTAGCACATCCCGTGCCCGAAGACTCCCCGTTGGCCACTGAGCTACCTGAAGATGAAACACTAGAGGTAGACCAAATACAACAAGCCCTCTGGCAGCTATACTTCGACGGGGCCTCGAGAACAGAGGCGGCCTCGTCCGGGCGGGCCAAGGTACGAGCCGGAGCAGGCATCGTCCTCAAGTCACCAGACGGGGAAGTGATGCACACTTCCTGCTGCATTAGCAAACCCTGCACCAATAATGAAGCAGAATATGAGGCTCTGATCATCGGCCTCCAGGTCGCCCTTCAAATGGAGATCAAGATGCTCCAAGTGTTTGGTGACTCGCTGCTGGTCGTCAAGCAAGTCAAGGGACAGTTCGATGTCCGAAAGCCTGAGCTGCTCCCTTATCACACTAAGGCAAAGCGACTCATGGAGCGGTTCTACCTCCTCGAGATAGGCCATGTCGCCAGAGGGGAGAACGCACAAGCCGACGCATTGGCAAAATTGGCAAGTTCACTGGCGGTGCCTCCAGATGGATCTCTCCATATCCAAGTAATAAACCAATGCCAGATGCCCAGCATGATAGAAGAAGAGCCGGAAGAAGAGGACCTACAGGTCGCTACAGCAGAAGCCGTCAGCCTGCCTGACTGGAGAGCCTCCCTGATGCGGTGGTTCAAACACCAGCAATTACCTGACCGAAGAGAAGAAAAGATCAAGCTAGTCAGAACCAAGGACTCCTATGAGCTCCGAAGCGGAATATTATTCCGGATTGTGGCCGATGCCAAACGGAAGCTACTCCTCCGATGCTTGTCCATTGAAGAAGCTTGGAGGGTTATGAAGGAGGTCCATGCCGGCATAGCTGGCGCACACCAGGCGGGGCCGAAGATGAAAATTGAAATCAAGAAACTTGGCTACTATTGGCCTGCAATGTTCAACGACTGCTGCGAGTACGCTAAGTCGTGTCAGAGATGCCAGGAGCATGCCACTATACCTAGGAGGCCTCCCGTGCAGTTGCACCCCACCGCGCCCAGTTGGCCATTCGCCCAATGGGGAACAGACGTCGTGGGCCCCTTACCTGCATCTTCCACAGGCTGCAAATACGTTCTGGCGGCGACCGACTACTTCTCCCGCTGGGCCGAGGCTGTTGCCTTACGGGAGGTCACCGGAGAAATCGTGGCCAGGTTTGTCCTCCGCAATATCATATTCCGGTTCGGCGTGCCCGACCGAATCGTGTCAGACAATGGCAGCCACTTCCGCAACCAGAAGGTCTACCGACTAGCAGAAAAATATAAAATTGATTGGAGGACCTCAACTCCTTACAATCCACAAGCTAATGGGCTGGCCGAAGCTTTCAATAAGACACTCTGCACCCTCCTGGCCAAGACTGTCAACTCTAACAAGAAAGACTGGGAAGAAAAGATGTACGAGGCACTATGGGCATACCGAACCGTATACAAGACCCCAACGGGCTGCTCGCCCTTCTCTCTCGTATACGGCTCGGAAGCGATCGTCCCCGTCGAACTGGAAATACCGTCCCTCAGGGTCGCCATTCAGCATGGGCTTGTCCCCGAAGGGCAGACCAACACCGAGCGAAGGCTCGAAGAACTCTCCAGTCTGGAAGGAAAGCGGCTTCAAGCCCAACAGAATATTCAGGTCTACCAGGCCCGAATTGCGCGCGCCTTTGACAAGCTAGTCAAGGAGCGCGAATTCAAGAAAGGTGACCTTGTCATGGTCAAGGGAAGAAATCTCATGGCGGCTAACCCCAAAGGTAAGCTGAACGAGAACTGGCTCGGGCCCTACGTAATCCAAAAAGTCTACGAAGGCGGAGCCTATGTAATTGTCAACCACCGCGGGGAGGTTCAATTCCCGCCTCTTAATGGAAGGCACTTGAGGCTGTACCACGCTCCGGCGCCCCCATTCAGGTAATAATATTACTCTCCGCCCCATTTTGGGGCGGATTTGCGTGATCAATGTCCGAATGATTTGGCCACCAGCCGGGTTTCCAAAAAGGGGAGAAAGGGATACAAAAAAAAAGGAAGCAAAAAAAATAGAAAGCAAAAAAAGAAGAAGCAAAAAATATAGAAAGAGAAAGAGAGAAGAAAAAGGAAGAGAGAGAAAAGAAGTAAAAAAAAGAGAAGAAGCAAAAAAAAAGAGAAAAAAAGGGGGTAGAAAGAGAAAGAGAGAAGAAGCAAAAAAGAGAAAAAAAAAGTAGAAAGAGAAAGAGAGAAGAAGCTAAAAAAAAGGAAAAAAAGTAGAAGGAAAAAAAAGTGAAGAAGCAAAAAAAAGGAAGAAAAGATATATATAAAAAAAAGAAAAAAAAGAGAGAAAAGAAAAACCAGAAGAGGGGAACGCCCCCCATTTCCAGCCGCCGCCCTGCATCAGCGGGGGGGTACTAAAAGTTGACTAAACAAACTCTTCTCTCCGTCCTCCCCGGGCGGTGAGTACCCCTTTGGCTCGGACCTCCCGTCCGGGTCATTGACTAAACAAACTCTTCTCTCCGTCCTCCCCGGGCGGTGAGTACCCCTTTGGCCCGGACCTCCCGTCTGAGTCACTGACTAAACAGACCTTTCTATCCGCCACCTCTGAACGGCGAAAAGGGTCTCTGGCCAAGTACCCCTCGCTCGAGACCAGCACGCGCTTCCAATATTGCGGCAAAACCAGGGAGTTGCCCGTTCGGTATGGTGGAGTGGCCCCCGCGTCCTCCCCTTGGGAAGGTGAGCACTCTCCTGTGCCCTGACATGGGTCCCTGCCTGGTCCTCCCGAAGCGAATCCCCGCAAAGACTCATACCCTGCCAATGGGTCTCTACACAAAAGGGGGGGAAGATACAAGCGCAAGAGAAGAGGAAGAAGAAGACAGTATGCACGGAAGAGAAAGAAGGGTGAGAAAGCTCCCTCTGGGGCAAACACATACACAAGAACGCGCGAAGCCATAAATGTTTTTCTATATTCAAAAAAAAGGGGGTCGGATTACAGGCACTTCGGGGCATACCCCTGTGTTACAAAAAAGGAAGGAAAATAAAGGGAGCCACGCCTAGTCAAGGCCCCTGAAGATGTCTTCGAGTGGCAGAATCCCTACGCAAGGGAAGTTCGTCCGGTCGCGGAGCCGCCCCCTCCGCTCCTCCAGCTGAGTAAGCTCCGCCTCCATGGACTCCACCTCGGCTTGAGCGGCACCGAAGGCTTCTCTTTCTCTCTCGGCCACTTCCTCGTTCACGGCGAGATCAAGCCTAGCTGCAGCGAGGTAGCCCTCTAATTTTATAATTCGGCTCTTCAAAGACGGGACCTTGCCCTCGCTCTCCTCCCAAGCCTCTCTATGGCGCTCCCTGTCGCCTCGCCGTGTTTCCAAGGCTTGCAGATACTCGTCCGCCTGGGCATCCAACGCGGCACGTTCGTCAGGAGCCTGGGTCTCGAGGAAGTCACGGCGCTTGATGTATTTCAATAATAGCAAGACCCGCCGCGACCATTCCCCCAGCGGGCAGCCGAGCACTTGCAGCGCCCCGGTCAGCTGCATCACTATGGTGTGCACCTCCCGATACGACAAAGAGGGATCGGCGAGGAGCATCGCCCGTAGGGTGGTCAGCATATGGCGGACCGGTACTTCCGACGAGGTGTGGCCGACCGAAGGCGGGGCTGGGGGAGCAAATTCCACTGTGCTGTCCACCTCCGCCCACAAGCCGGCATCCACCGTGACGGAAGAAGATGGAAGGGCAAGAGTCAAGTCGCCTGGCTGGCATGGCTCGACAGAGAGTTCTTGGCCAACCACCGCCAAGGAAGTGGCCGAGACCAGCGCTGGAGCATCCGGCGTCTCTATCATCCGCTGCTCCCCTGTCCCCTCTTCCCCGGCTCCGTCTGCTTCGGCCGCTGGCTCGACAGGCGAGGGTGCAGCCGTCTCTACCCTGGCCGAAGGAGGAGCCTCGAGCAGAGCTGGACCCGAGGATGCCATCCACGAACTTCTCTCTCGCGTCTGGGATCCCTCCAGGTGTGCGCGAAGCCCCGTAAATATTCGCCTCAGGAGCGGGTCCTCCATCTGGGCCGGAAGCTTCGGGAAAGGTGGAAGTGGAATCATCAATCGGGGTAGACGCCCCGCTTCCACCAGTGCAGCAAGGCTCGCGGCCCCTAAGTCGGAGACGCGAGCCGGCCCCTCCACCGCGATCGGGGCAATGCTTGGTCTCCGTTTGGCTACGGCCTTTCGGACATGACCGGACGTCTTCTCCGGCCCCGGCGTCGCCTGACCATATGAAGGGAAATCAGTCACTCGCCACCAAGAATAGATCATGCGAGGGCAGGGGGGCGAAAAGGGGTCGTGGAACCCGCACGCTTACCTCAGCCACCGATGTGCCGCTTTCAGGCGCGATCTCCCCCTCCTCCAGAGGCTCTCCCGCCAAGGGCCCCACCGGCACATCCTCCTGAAGGGCCTCAAACAGAAGGGCCAGCCTGCCCATGCCAACAGCAACTTCCATCGGGCGGTCAACTGGCGCAATTGGAGCAGCCTCTTTCGCGGCCTCCGGCTTGACTGATTCCTGCAAAGAACCGACACAAAAAAATGGCGTCGGTAGGTGACCACCAAGGCAGCCCTACGCCAATAAAAAAAAACACACGCCTACGGCAGCAGCCTCCATCAAGCTGAGCGCATTAGCAAATGAAAAGCCTTAAAGGCCGGTTCGGGCGGCCCGATGCCTCAAGACGCTACCTCGGCGGGAGCCGCCTCGTCGGAAGAATAGTCGTAGTCTACCTCTTCCCCGGACGGAGATCCGACTGCCGTTGGCTCGGCCGGCGCCGGCAAAGGGGCCTCCACCTCGAGCTCGATAACCGGCGCCTCCTCTCGCGGACTGGGTGAGGCTGGCAGCCCAGACTTCGGCCTCTTCCGCACATACAGCTGCGTCACCGGGGGGTGCATTCGGAGGCCGAATAGCCCAGCAACTGCTCCAGCTGCACCTGTCACATAAACGAAAAGACGGGTTACGTCAAACCCTGTCGGCTCCCAAAGAAGGAAAGCATTGAAAAGGGGCGACAAAGACAAATACCCTCTTCGACCTCGACAGACAAAGCCTTCTCCGGAGCCGCAGCCTTGCCCTCACCCGGAATCGGCGCGGGTGCCGTTCCCTCCACGCCGCGCCCAAGGAAGAAACGCATCGTCTCCGCGCGCGGACGCGGGGCCAGCTCAGGCGGGAAACCCACCACGGACGACGTAGGCGACCGCCGAGCCTCACCAGTATCATGACTCGGCCCAGTCCGGGCGGCCTCAAATGCCTCGAAGGACGGGATAGCGGCCGCCGGTAAGGCTACTGTCGTACCCAGGGCTTCCTTGGCCCGCCTTCGCTTGGCCGCCTGTTCCCCGGCCACCCTGGCAGCATCCAACGCCTTCTTTACAGGCGACTCCGCTCGAAGCCTTTCCTTGGCCTGCAGTGAGGGAGCAGGAGCCGCCGCCGAGGCCACCTTTGCTATGACCGCGGCCGCACCCATGACAGGCGCGGACATAGGAGCCGACCCCTCCACATCAGGAGCGGGCGCGGACACGGGCTCTTCCACAAGGGCTGAGACAAAATAATACATTCAAGCGTCAGGGTCCTGCTTCAAGAAAAAAAAAGAGAAGACTTAAAAGAGGCACCGACGGTCGAAGGCACTGACCGGCAGGGCGGGCTGGGCTCGGCCGAGCAACTTCAAATTCCTCGAAGGTTGGGACCCGTAGTGCCGGAGGAACGGCCGTCGGAGCCTTAGCCATTTCCGTCTTCCTCCGCTTTGTGTCCCGCTGCTTAGCCGCCTTGGCGGCATCCACTGCTTTCTTCACGGGGGATTTTGCCCGGGGCCTTTTCGCCGCCTTGGGCATAGGAGCCGCAGTCGGGGCTAGTGGAGCGGCTTCAAAATATGCAGGCTTCTGCACAAGCCGAAGGAGATTCCGGTACGTGGCCATTTGCGTGCTATCGGGGTGGTCTGTCAGAAAGGAAAAGAGAAAGAACAGACACGCACTCATGATTAGCATCCAACTATCTGCAAAGGCCGCAATGATAAGAGACGAAGACAAAAGGAGAAAAAGAGATCAAGTACCATGAGGGCCAGTATACAGCCGCAGGGTGATCGGCCAGTAGCTCAGGGATGGCTCTTTGTCCCGACGCGCCGCCTCTCGAACGAGCCAGCACACATCCTCGATCTTCTGGCACCGGTCCGTAAGGTTGGCCAGATCCGCGTGCTTCTTCGTGGAGAGGTGACAGAAGAGGCTGAAGTGGTCTATGCCCCACCCGTCGGCATAGTAGTACGGGATGTGCAGGCGCTTGCCCAGGACGGAGGCCCTTTGATCTTCAATCTTCAGCCCGTTCACCCGGAGAAGGACGTATAGCCACGTGGTGTCCTTATAGTTTTCGGGCTTCCTCTCCTCCCGCCTCATAAACGTGCGGTACGGGCAGGCCGAATCCCTCTCTGGACGCCAGCTCTTGGCAGGAGTCCCCTCTTCCTCTATGGGGAATGGGTAGTTGATGAGCTCCAGACGGTCGCTCCCCACCCGGCACAAGTCCCGCAGCGTCTTCTCGTAGTCGTCCTTAGCCACCGGGGGTAGCTCCACCTTCGGCGTCGGCCTCATGTCCCGGGCTTGCCTACGAGCGGCCATGTACGCTGCCACCTCCTTCTCCTGCCTGTTCTTGAGCCGAAGAAGATGATCTGGCTCAATATCAAGCACTGGCACTGGCTGCCGGCTAAGGAACCTCCTTTCGGCGCCATCCCAACAATCGGTCTTGTGCAACCGATAGAAAGCCGTCCGGGCGTTCCACCACTTTATATAGTCTTCGGTCACTCGGGGCACGCGACCCGGGGCTGGCACCCTGAAGGAGGCAGAGTCCGCCCGGTGGAAGAAGTCCCACCAGCTTTTGGCGTGCTCGGCAACCGAACTTCCCCGGACGTTCCGCGAGGGCAAGCCGAATTGCGCATGATAAGCAGGGATATGCTGATCATACCCAAAGTTGCGGCCGAATCGGAAGGGGTGGTACGGCTCCAGCAGCACATTATCTCCCTTCCGGAACACCAACACGCTGGGGCGAATAGACAGCGCCCAATCCCTCAGCTCGGGCTCCAGCAACGGGCGCACCACGTTTTCCTGGCTGATAGGGTGGACATACCTCTCCACCTGGTCATCCTTGCACTCTCTCTTATTATTCACAAGGGGGCTTGAATGCGCGGCCAGCGTCCAGAAATGAATGGTACCGGCTGCATCCCGGGGAACCGTAGTCAACCGGCCCCGAATATCATACATCCGCATGGAAGTGGAAGCCGGCTCTGCAGTCGCGAATTCCAGCATCCTCGGTACCAGCCCCCAATCTTGAAGGACTCGCGGGGCAAACTCCGGAAACAGTGAACAAACCCACGCGTTGAAGAAATGCAGCGGGCACACGTACCGGGCCTGCCTCGGGAACTGATGCGTGCTGATGTCTCCCAGGGCCTTATAAATCAAACAAAGCACCGCCGGGCACAGAGAAAGTTTGATACCCCATGCCATCTGGCACGCCGGGTAGATGGCATCCGGCCGAATCACCGTCTCGTCCCCGTACGGCATGGCAAATGAACACAGCCAGTACGTAAGATAGGCGGCGCAGTGAGTCTGCGGGTCGACGCCCATCGGGTTGGGTCCACCCCGACGCCCCTTGGAGGGGATCTTCACATCATGCTTGGGCTTCGCACGCTTCTTGCGAGCAACGGCGGTGCCAACGCAGGGAAAATCTTCATACTGCTTCAGCCCATCGTAGAAGTATTCCAGCCACACTGCCATACGCACCCGTTTTCTGTCCCCACGGGCGGGCTGCTTCCCCTTGTGCGACAGCTGGTACAGCTCCCGGTACGCCTTCATCAGGTACCGGTATGAATACCCCAGAGAATAATAGCCGTCCCCGTTAGTCTCGTCCTTGATCAGGTCCGGGAGGCATACTTCTTCATAAGGCTCCCCGTCGATGGGCAAGCCGCTCAGCTGGCTTAGGCTCCACAAATCAAGTGAAGTCTCTCCCTCCGCCGTGTAGAAAGTATTGGTCTCCGCACTAAATACTTCTATCATGCCGCAACAGAGACCCTTGGAGATGGGGTAACCATACCGGGAGGCGTACACGCTGTGGTAGATGCCAACCCGGACCAGCAACGGGGCGTAGTTGAACAGCACATATTCAGTGAACTCCACCGCCCCTCCTCGGAAGCTGTGGGCGTCTTGAAGCTTCAGCTCCCCGAACCAGCCCAGTGATAGTTCGTACTTGAACCTAATGGCCAAACAGTCCAATATGAACGGCTCCTCCCTATAACCCCATTTCAGGGGAGCCAAGAATAAACCAAATCGGGGCGACTCGCCATGCACCTTCCCCGCAGACATGTCCCACCTCGCTGGCGTGAATTGAGGGGCTCGCACCAATTTATCTTCAACCGGCAGCACCCCTTCGATCCCCAGGACCGGCTTCCATTCCCGGGCTTCTCCCACCAGATACATCGGAATGCTCCTGGGGACGCTGTACAGCAGACTGTCTCGGGCATGCAGGATCGCCCGCTCGGCCGCCTTTATGACGCGATAATCTCGCCCCTCTCGAGAGCGCAAATGCTTCAGAAATCGAACGAGGTGCCTATCCTTCGGGAAATCCTTCCTGTATTCCTCGGTGGCCCGATCGAATGTGAAGCCGCTTTCAACCCTGACGAGTCTGCGGACGTCCATGCTTTCACGGTCAGACCCCGATGACTCAGCCAAGGCAGCTATCTCCCCATGTTCACGGTCCAGGTCTTCCACGTTGAGCCATGTCACTGCCGGCACTGGACCCCGCGGAATGAGGTCGGCACCGACAGCAGCAGCGGGGGCGGGAGAACCACTCGGAGCAGCCATGTGTCTGCAAAGATATGCAAATAAGAAGATCAGAATAAATCACAAGCAAAAAGGACTGCAAAGAAACTTTACTACAAGTCAAATGAACAAAATATTGCCAATTTCTGACGAAATTTCGGCAGAGTTTCCCCTAGGCCAGAGGCGTAAGGGAAAACACGGGTGCGCGTCCACAAGGAGTGACGGCCCCAACAAAGCATGGTGGGCCCCGAGAGGCAACACCAGAAGTCCGCCGGTCAAAAGAGTCTTCTCCCCTAAAACTAAAAGTCCCCACATACTGCCTAAAGCCCCTTGGCCGGCACGCCCCTGCTAGTGCCTTCGCCGGCACGCCCCCAGGTGCCTTCCCCGGCACGCCCCTGCTGGTGGCCTCGCCGGCACACCCTCCAGGTGCCTTCCCCGGCACGCCCCTGCTGGTGGCCTCGCCGGCACACCCTCCAGGTGCTTTCCCCGGCACACCCCGCTGGTGGCTTCCCCGGTACGCCTTGGAGCCGGCCTCCCCGGCACACCCATGTGCCCCGCTCCCCGGTACGCCCTCAGCTCCCGCTCGCCGGTACACCCAGACAGCTCTTCCCCGGCACGCCCGCCGGCATCCTTCCCCGGCACACCCCGCACGGGCCTTCGCCGGCACGCCCCCGGGCGCCCTGCCCGGTACACTCCTAGTAGCCGCTCCCCGGCACAGTCCTCGCGGTGCTCCCCCGGCACGCTCCGAGGAGGTCTCCCCGGCACACTTGCCCCATTGGGCTTCCCCGGTGGACCATTCAGACGCTCCGCCCGGCACGCCCGTGACGCCCTTCCCCGGCACGGCCCGAGGCCTCCCTGCCCGGCACACCCCGGACGTCGCTCCCCGACACACCATGACCGCCCTCACGTCAATGGCACACTGTGTGCCTTCGTAGCCCGGCACGCCCGACGGCCACGCCCAGCCGCCACCGGCGGCTGCTCTCCTCTGCACACGCTACGCCGAGGACGGGGAAGAGAAGATGAAAGAGGGGGAGGGCCGGCGAGAGGGAGGAGGAGAAGACGGAGCCCAGGGCTCCGCCGTGCCCCGGTGACGAAGAGAAGAAGGTGCAGAGAGAGGGGAAGAAGTAGGAGGAGAAAGGAGGGAAGGAGGAAGAGAAAAGAAAGAGGGGGGGGGGAATTCTACGGTCGCCTCCTCACCCTGGCAACAGAAACGACGACGACGACGACGGTGGCCGCGGCGGTGGCTCCCGGTGATGGAGAAGACGAAGAGAAGAGAAGGGGGGGGCGGTCTCGTCTGCCGAAGAGAGAGAAGAGGGAAGGGGGGGTTCGAACGGGGGTGGTTCAAATGGACCGCCCCCGCCCCTTTTATACGGCAAAAAAAAAGAAAAAAAAAAGGAAAAGAAGGAAAATAAAAAAGGGGGGGGGAAGAAAAAGGGTGAAGATCAGTAAAGAGGAAGAGAAGGAAATAAAAAAGAAGGGGACAAAAGAGACGGAGAAATTTCAAAAAAAATAGAGAATAAAAAAGGGGAAAAAGAGAGAGGAGAATAAAAAGAAAAAGGGGGGGATGAAAGAAGAAAAAAAAAGGGGGAAAAACAAAAAAAATATTATAAATAATATATATATACTTATATACATATATATATGCACACATACGTATATCCATCCACTTATATATATATATATATATATATATATTTAGATGTGCGTAAATGAGGCACAATAATAAGGTCCTTCCGAGGGGACGTCCCGTCCCCACGGCCTCGGGCGGACTTGCACCCGTGCAAATAAAAGCAACGTTACCCCTACACACTCCACCTCTGCAATGACGCCACTACACTGCCCTGCCAAGACCCTCTCGGGGACGAAGCCCCGTGCCTCAACCACCTCCCGTCATACAGAAGTACCGTCGCGGGCCTTATGCTCGGGTCTGTAGAACCTCTATCCTTGCGTTGGCATTAATTCCTTGCCAACGAATAAGTCCCTTTCCGGCGCAAGGCCCCGTGCCCTAGCCACCCACTCCGCACAACATTGCCATTACGGACCCTACGTCCGAATCGGCATAAATTCTCCCGTTGCGCTGGCATTCTATTCTTGCCAACGAATGAACCCTATCTTCCGGCGCAAGGCTTCGTGCCCTAGCCTACACACGCATATCACTCATTCGTCAAAAAAATAATAATAATAAAATAAAATGGGGTTAAAAATAGAGATACCCCGCCGGACTTGTCCCTACACCGGAACAAGGGTAAAAACGGCAACAACCCGGCTGTGGCGAAAACCCGAAAGGGCGCTACGGGCAAAATTGGGTACCCCGCCACGTGAAAACCCGAAAGGGCGCGTGGGCAAAAGCAAGAGGGGGCCGGTACCAAGCGAAAACCCGAAAGGGCGCTTGTATCGGTAATGTGGCACAAAAAAAAGAAAGAAAAAGAAAAGAGACCAAGAGATCAACAAAGCATGTCAGTTCCCGGCGTCCTGCCGGCACTGACGAAGAGACCAAGAGACCAAGAGATCAACAAAGCATGTCAGTTCCCGGCATCCTGTCAGCACTGACGAAGAGATAAAGAGACTAAGAGGTCAATAGACCAGGTCAGCGCCCGGCATCCTGTCGGCACTGGCGAAGAGACTAAGAGATCAACAAATCAGGTCAGTTCCCGGCATCCTGTCGGCACTGACGAAGAGACCAAGAGACTAAGAGATCAACAAAACATGCCAGTTCCCGGCATCCCGTCGGCACTGGCAAAGAGACCAAGAGATCAACAAAGCATGTCAGTTCCCGGCATCCTATCGGCACTGACGAAGAGACTAAGAGACAACAAACTAGGTCAGTTCTCGGCATCTTGTCGGCACTGACGAAGAGACCAAGAGACCAACATACTGCTTCAGTTCCCGGCATCCTGTCGGCACTGATGAAGAGACCAACATACTGCTTCAGTTCCCGACGCCACGTCGGCACTGATGAAGAGACCAACATGCTGCTTCAGTTCCCGGCACCCCGTCGACACTGATGAAGAGACAAAGAGAACAACATACTGCTTCAGTTCCCGACGCCTCGTCGGCACTGATGAAGAGACAAAGAGACCAACGAGCTACTTCAGTTCCGGCACCCTGCCGGCACTAATGAGGAGACCAAGAAATAACATACTACTTCAGTTCCCGACACCTCGTCAGCACTGATGAAGAGACTAAGAGACCGACATATTATTTCAATTCCCGACGCCACGTCGGTACTAACAAGGAGACCAACAAACAAACCAGGTCGGCTCTCGACGCCTCGTCGGCATCAACAAAGAGAGAAGAGACGAAGACACCCACGGGCACCGCCTGGCTCATCCTTCGCCTGCGCTACCCGTGGGTGGGGGGCATTTGTGGACACCAAAAATCGCACATCTAAATGTCAAGCTCGGCCCAGCATCGACAACGGCGCCGAGTGAAGAAACCCCGGAGAAATCAAGCATAAAAGGGCCCCACAGCCCGTAGGGCCTCGAAGAAAATCAAATGGGCCACAGCTCATGCTCACAATGGGCTCAAAATCGCCCATTTAGCCCTTCAGCGGCACGCCCAGTTGAGGCTTCAACGGCACGCCCTGGCAGAACCCTCCAGCGGCACGCTCCCTTCAGCGGCACACCCTGCCGCGGCCTTCACCGGCACAGCCCCTTTTGGGCGCTCGCCGGCACACCCCTATGGGGGTTCACCGGCACACCCCCAAGGGGGTTTCAACGGCACACCCCCATGGGGGGGTTTTCAACGGCACACCCCCCATGGGGGGGTCTTCACCGGCACACCCCCAGGGGGGGGGGGGGTTCAACGGCACACCCCCCATGGGGGGGGGGTCTTCAACGGCACGCCCCCTGGGGGGTCTTCGGCGGCACACCCTGCAGGGTCCCCAGCGGCACGCCCTTCCGGCCGTTCAGCGGCACGCCCATCCGGGGTTCCAGCGGTACGCCCTTTCGGCACTACAGCGGCAAGCTTGTTCAGCCCTTCAACGGCACAGCGTGAGGCACTTTCAACGGCCGACGTGAGGCCCATGCCCTACGCATCCTTGGCGCGCAGTGGAGCCGTCTGAAGTGGCAGCCGATCGTTGGGCCACGTGGCCTAGTCCACTGACAGCCAGGACAGGCAGGTCAAACCTCATGATCACGGGCCACTTCCCGCTTCGAGGCTCCTGCACGAAGACTCCCGCTGTCCGGGGTATAAAAACCCTCCCCTTCGTTTCGAACAGAGGAGGACAGAGGAGAAGAGAAGAGGCAGACAGACGCACACAGGCAGAAGAAAAGAGAAGAAGAGAGAAGAAGAAGAAGAGGCTCCCTCCCTGCCGGGAGCTTCCTCCGACGACCACCACCACCACCGGAAGGGAGCAAGAGTAAGGGAGAGAGGGTTCGATGTAACGGGGAAAGAGTTAGGGGCGGCTGGCCTCCCTCCTACCCTCCGTTCCTCCTCTTCCTTTTATGTCTTCTTTTCTTTTGTGGGGCCTTTTCCCCTTTCTTGGCCATGGCATCATCTTTGGCATTCTTTTTTTGTTATGATATGCATATAGGGCAGTGCCCTCTCGATTCCCATGAATGAAAGTTGTTCCTCTTGGGTTTTCTCTTTGATTTCGTTGGCTTATGCTAGTCCTCGCGGTTTCCAACGGGTTGTCCGTTCTTCCCTCCGTCTCCCCATTTCTCTGGTGTTCTTGGGGCCTCCGTGTCCATATGACCGTCCTCCCATGATCCTTGGCCTTATAGGCCCTTCGATTCCTTCCGTGGCCCTCTGCTATGTCCACCGGTTTAGGAAGGAGGGAGACCCTTACCCTATCTCCCAATACACAGCAGCTAAGTGGCTTCTCCCCCGGCCTTGAATCCCTCTCCCATGCTCCTGGATGGCCTGCAGATCTCCCAGCCCACATACTCAATCCCCTTTGACTCTCCAGCGATGCACCTCTCCGGCCCCTGACCGGCACACCAGTTTTGGCCCTCAGCGGCACACCTCATCTATTCTTGGCCGGCACACACCTCTAACCTTGGCCGGCACACTCCTTGGCCGGCACGCCCCCTTTCTGCCCTCAGCGGCACACACATTCTCTCACCCTTAGCCGGCACACTCCTTGGCCGGCACGCCCCCTTTCTGCCCTCAGCGGCACACACATTCTCTCACCCTTAGCCGGCACACTCCTTGGCCGGCACGCCCCGATTGGCCTTTGGCCGGTACACCTTATGGCCTTCAGCGGCGCACCCTCAGCCTCCCAGCAGCCCACTCCTTGGCCTCGCCTCCGAGCCCCTTCCTTCACTTTTTTTTTTGAGGTTCTATAAAGGTGTTGCTCCCCCGGGGGCCCACCTCCAGTTGTCGGGTTCCGCCACTCCATGTGAGCGCGTTCCCTTTATCTCCCTTACGCCCCGGGTCAAGGGGAGATGCTGCCGAATTTTTGTGAGAAACTAATAAATAGTTAAAAGAGGCAAAAGGAGGCAACAAACGAGCAAGATAATTAATGAACCTCTCAACTAATCAAGCCACTGCCGGCGCCATGACGAGAACCGAACTGATCAACTACCCGATAGCCCGGATGCCTAACCCGTGAGAAAGGAGCCTGAACCGAACGAAACAAAAACAAGGGAAGAAGTTTATATAAAACTGCATAAAAAATTAAGACAAGAAGAAAAGAAAAGCCTTAAAATAAGAACTCGAGGATTGGCCAGACCCCCACCATCCCACCCCACTGGCCTTCGGCGGCACGCCCTCATTGGCCTTCAGCGGTACGCTCCCCTTTAGCCCTCAGCGGTACGCCATTCCTTCCCTCCGCCGGTACCCCCCCAGCCAGCCAGCGTACAGACTTCGTGATAGCCAGTGTATAGACTTGGGCAGCGTATAGACTTCATATCCCAATGTACAGACTTAGCCAGTGTATAGACTTGGGCAGCGTATAGACTTCATGTCCCAATGTACAGACTTAGCCAGTGTATAGACTTGGGCAGCGTATAGACTTCATATCCCAATGTACAGACTTATCTAGTGTATAGACTTTGGGCAGTGTATAGACTTCACACTCCAATGTATAGACTTAGCCAGTGTACAGACTTGGGCAGTGTATAGACTTCACACTTCAACGTATAGACTTGTTCAACGTGTAGACTTGAGCCAGCCAACGTACAGACTTCGTGATAGCCAGTGTATAGACTTGAGCAGTGTATAGACTTTACATCCCGACGTATAGACTTTGAGCCATTCAATGTATAGACTTTGAGTAGCCAACATATAGACTTCGAGCCCGGGGAACTTACAGACTTTATACCACCCCCCCCTCCTTCACCGACACACTCTCCAGCGGTACGCCTTTTTCAGCCCCCAGTGGTACGCCCCTTTGGCCTTCAGCGGTACGCCCTTTGGCCTTCAGCGGTACGCCCTTTTCAGCCCTCAGCGGCACACCCCAAGCCTCCAGCGGTACACCTTGTTTCCTTCGCCGGCACACTACATGCATGCATATATACATTACGACAAGGGCATTAATAATAGCAAATAAATCAATAAAAATTACGCTAATTAAAGGACTCTGAATGCACAATGTTAATCACGATAAAAGAGGTGGGAGGGGTAATAATAAATAAATAATAAGAATAAGAATAATCATGAATAAAAGAAGAGAAATCATCCCGGACAAAAGCACGAGTAAACAATGAGCATCAAATCAGAAATCCCAGAAGACATAATTAAGAAAACCCCAGATAAAAGATGCTAAGGCTCACACTGCAGCCCCCACCTCTCCCCGTGACCCGGGGTAAAAGGAACAACAACGCCGCCCTTTCAGGTCAAGCCCGAGTCTTGGGAATTACCCCGACATGGCCAGGCTTTGATCTAACCTCGGGCCGACATCCTAATTGGACCGGATCTGTTTTCTCGTTCTGGATACCTTCCGAATCCTCATTAAAAATTGCCGCATGCTCGGCAGACATCTGAAGGGATCTACCTCGGTTTTCTCATTGTGACTCTGCCACGGACCTGTGTCCGAGTATGAAAAGGTCTACGAGTGGCCGACATGGCCGACAGTTCATGGCCTTAATACAACCTTCAGTGTGGTCTACCCCTATCTCTCTCGCATAATTAGTATTACTCTTTTCGGCCGCGGGGCCTCTAATTTCGACAATTAATCAAGGGTATTCCCTCGTATGGGGGATGTAAATGACGTCGTGGCCTTTATGGCGCGACGGGATTCGGTCCCGACACGAACCACACAATCATCTGACGAAGTCAGATCGAGCGCACCATGGGCTCTTCGGAGCCCGAATAAATCGTCACTTCGGTGACTGGCACGCCCACGCACCCAATAGACGAACCGCCCGAACGGGCGAATTTTAGTGCGTCCACAGCAGGCAAGTGACGGTCCAATGCCTATGCGTCACTTTCTTGTGGCGGTCTTACGATAGACCGTTACAGTCATCGTAGCTTAGAGTTTCAGTTTATGAAAACTCTTTTGTTAATTATCTAAATCATTATCTTGTATTATTAGTATTTATCCTTAATATCCGTGGATAGACTTAATTACCTCCTAGAATATGGGCCAAACTTTAATGGGCCAGGGCTAAAACCTTTTAGACTTTAATTAGGTGGTTTGGGTTACTTGTCCCCTTATTTGGGTCCTTCTAATAACTTATCACTTAATTAACCCTTTATAAATTTCTTTTAGCCCTTTTATTAATTCTAGAAAATTATTAGATAATCTATAATATATTTATATAAATTTTGGGGCTTTACACCCTCCCCCACTTAGAAAGAATTTGGTCCCCAAATTTCATACATGGATTTGGAGAGAGTGTACTTACAGTTGAATAATTCTGGGAATCTTTTCTTCATAGCTGATTCGGTTTCCCATGTTGCCTCATAAGGCCACGCCTTCTTCCATTGAATTTTAACCATTGGAATGACCTTATTTTTGAGTTGACGCTCTTCCCGTTCCCGAATCCTTATTGGTGTTTGTTGATAAGTTAAATCCTTTTGAATCTCCAGATTGTCATAAGTAATAATATGATCTGGATCATATACGTACTTCTTTAACATAGAGACGTGAAATACGTCGTGAACTCCTACTAACTGTGGCGGCAAGGCCAATCTATAAGCCACTTCACCGACCCTTTCAAGAATTTCGAATGGGCCAATAAATCTTGGAGTTAATTTTTCCTTAATGCCAAATCTTCGAATACCACGACCCGGAGAAACTTTTAGATAGACATGTTCTCCTACTTGAAATTCTAAGTCGCGCCTTCGATTGTCAGCATAAGATTTCTGCCTGTCTTGTGCCTTCTTCATTCTTTCTCGAATGAGTTTAACCTTTTCTGTAGAATCTCTGATAAGATCGGGACCTAGATATTGCCTTTCCCCTATTTCACTCCAACATATCGGTGATCGACAACTCTTCCCATATAGAGCTTCAAAAGGTGCCATTCGTATACTTGCTTGGTAACTATTGTTATATGCAAATTCTACAAGAGACAAGTGATCGTGCCAACTTCCACCAAAGTCAATGACACAAGCCCTGAGCATATCTTCTACCACTTGGTTTGTTCGTTCTGTTTGACCATCAGTTTGTGGATGAAAGGCTGTGCTAAAATTCAACCTAGTCCCAAGTGAATGTTGTAAACCTTTCCAGAATTATGATGTGAATCTAGGATCTCTATCTGATATGATGGTGACAGGGACCCCATGTAACTTGACAATTTCCTTCATGTATAGGGCTGCTAGAATATCAACAGACCATCGACTCTTTATTGGTATGAGATGTGCAGACTTAGTCAATCGGTTTATGATTACCCATATGCCGTCATGTCCACCTCTTGTCTTAGGTAACCCCATGATGAAATCCATTCCTATACTTTCCCATTTCCATTCGGGAATATTTAAGGGATGTAATTTACCTGCAGGTCTGAAATATTCTGCCTTAACTTGTTGGCAAGTAAGACAACGGGATATGAAATCCGCTATTTCTCTCTTCATATTGGGCCACCAGAAGTTTCTTTTGAGATCTTGATACATCTTGGTACCTCCTGGATGGATTGTGTACTTTGTTTTATGTGCTTCTTCTAAGATCAATTGCTTTGTATCTTCATGATCAGGTATACACATTCGGCCCTTGAATAATAATCTTCCATCTTCAGAAATAGAAAAATCCGGTCTTTGTTCAATATTGGCCTTAATTTCCAGTAAAATTGGGTCATCCTCTTGTAACTTGGCCAGATCCTCAATCAATATAGGTTGAGCTCGGATATTTGCTATGAAGCAATCTCCTTCCTTAATGTCAACATCTACATTCAATTGAGCAAATTGAGGAATAAGGTTAGTCATACTAATCATGAGACTCGATAACATACCCATTGGTTTCCTGCTGAGTGCATCTGCTACAGCATTTGCCTTCCCAGGGTGATATTGAATCGCGAAATCAAAATCTTTGAGATATTCCAACCATCTCCTTTGCCTCATATTAAGCTCTTTTTGAGAAAATAGATATTTCAAGCTCTTGTGGTCTGAATAGATAGTGAACTTTTCACCATAAAGATAATGACGCCAAATTTTCAAGGCGAAAATAACTGCTGCCAATTCTAAATCATGTACTAGATAATTTTCTTCGTGGCGTTTCAGTTGTCTTGATGAATAGCAAATCACCTTTCCATCTTGCATAAGAACACACCCTAAGCCAATTCCCGATGCATCTGTGTATACTTCAAATTTAACACCCTCAATTGGTAGTGACAAAACGGGGGCTGTAGTAAGATGTTCCTTAAGAACTTGAAAACTCTTTTCACAGTCCTTCGACCAGACAAAATGATTTTCTTTCCTTGTAAGCCTAGTTAAAGGAACCGCGATCTTTGAGAAGTCCTTTATGAATCTTCTATAATAACCAGCTAGACCCAAAAAACTTCTGACTTCTGATACAGTCGTTGGTCGACTCCAACCTCTGACAGCTTCTACCTTAGAAGGATCCACAGCAATGCCTTCCTTTGAAATAATGTGGCCAAGGAATGAGACTTCCTTGAGCCAGAATTCACACTTATTGAGTTTGGCGTATAGCTTGTGTTCTCTAAGGGTTTGCAAAACTATCCTTAGATGTTCTTCATGTTCTTCT
Organism: Amorphophallus konjac; assembly: GCA_022559845.1. Taxonomy (NCBI): domain Eukaryota; kingdom Viridiplantae; phylum Streptophyta; class Magnoliopsida; order Alismatales; family Araceae; genus Amorphophallus; species Amorphophallus konjac. Next base: position 212,060 of record JAHNEJ010002126.1, on the reverse strand, counting down.
TTCGTCTTGGAATATATCAAGATGTCATCGATGAAGACGACGATGAATTGGTCTAAATATGGCTGGAAAACATTGTTCATCAGTTGCATGAATGCTGCTGGGGCATTGGTTAACCCAAATGGCATCACCACAAACTCGTAGTGGCCATAACGACTTCTAAAAGCCGATTTATAGATGTCTTCTTCTTTAATTCTAAGCTGATGATAACCAGACCTAAGATCAATCTTAGAAAAATATTCTGCTCCCGAAAGTTGATCGAAGAGCTCATCAATACGCGGCAATGGATATTTATTCTTGATCGTAAGTTGATTCAATCACCGGTAATCAATACATAACCTGAGTGAACCATCCTTCTTCTTGACAAATAGAACAGGCGCACCCCAAGGGGATGTGCTAGGTCTGATAAAGCCCTTGTCTAGAAGTTCCTGTAGTTGCTTCTTCAATTCCTTAAGTTCTGTGGGAGACATCCTGTAAGGGGCTATAGAAACAGGTGCCGCTCCTGGAATGAGTTCAATGGTAAAGTTTACTTCCCTTTCGGGGGGTAAACTAGGTAGTTCGGGTGGGAACACATCAGAGAATTCATTGACAATAGGAATGTCTGCTAAGATAATTTCCTTAGATTCTGTGACAATGACCGAGGCAAGAAAAACTTCGTATCCTTGCGAGATGAGTTTGCAAGCATGAAGAGAGGATATTATGGTAGGATGCTTCTTGTATTTGATGCCAAGAAAAGAAAATCGTGGAAGTCCAGGCTTGCGAAAGGATATAATCCTATTTCGGCAATTGATATAAGTGTCATGATCAACGAGCCAATCAACCCCTAGAATGACATCATAACCCTTCATGTCAAGGCATACTAAGTTTGCAGGGAGATTGTGACCTTCTACCACTACTTCACAATCAGGATAATGGTTGGTAAGCTTAGTTCCAGATCCTAAAGGTGTTGTAATAGCGAGATCTGAAGGTAGGGGAACTGATGTAGTTGGTAAGGTTTTTACAAAGGTGGTGGAGATAAAAGAATGAGAAGCACCAGTATCAAATAGCACGAATGCAGGACGAGAACAAATTTGAAGAGTACCTTCCATGAGCCCATCATTTTGATCCCTGGGCGCTTCTTCTTCATCTATAACTGCATTGAGGCGAGCCTGCCTCCTGCGTCCTCCATCATTTGATTGTTCTTTAAAGAGAGGGCAATTCGGTACACGATGCTCCCTACTTCCGCAACATAAACAAGCTCCTAGGCGCTTCCAGCATTCCTCAGCCGAATGGCCGAATTTCTCACAATATGTGCATGCCGAGGCAACTTGTTCTTCCTTGATCTTTTTATTACTCTTTTGGGAACTGCTACCATTCCCGTTCCTCGATCTTTTCTTGATATCACGGCTTTTGTAAGGTTCTGCGATACTAAACATCTCTTTCTTGAAATGCCGATCAGATTGTCGGTGTAATATCCCAGACCTTTCGGATCCTTCTTCGTGGGTCCCGGATCTGGTTTTCGGAGCGTTCGGCTCCGTTGTGTCCGAAATTTCATTTCAGACATCTTTCGTGTTCGGATCGGCGCGATCCGGAGTTGTTTCGGAGGCCCGGAGGTGTTCCGTGGCTTTTCCGCGTGTGTTTTTCGATTCCCGGTGTGTGTTTCGGCTTTTCCTTCGGAAGCTCGCTGCGGGCGAACCGGGCAGTTCCCCCAGGCACGAGTGGTACCGTTGCGATCGGTGCGTTCCGAGGATTCCAGAAATGTATTTTTCTATTTTTTGGTATTTTTTTGAAAATTTGGATTTTCTATATAGCCCTAATTCTTTTCTTTTTCTTTTCCCCTTTCTCTTTCTTCTTCTTCTTCCTCCTTCCTTCCCCAACCGTGACCGCCCTCCTCTCTCCCTCTCTCCCATTCGGGCGCGACGAACCCCTCTCCGGCTACGGACGGCGGCGGGGCGATGGCGCGGACGCGTGGGCGACGGTGAGGCGATCTCGTGGGCGTGCGGCGAGCGTGGGAAGCGTGGGGAGTTCGTGAAGCTTCGAGCATTCTTCGTGATTCGTGATCGATCCGGCGGAGCATTCGCTCCATTGAGGTAGGGTGACGTTCCTTGGCCTCATGCCGATCTTTTCCGCGTTTTATAGGCCGCGGGGAGGCCGAGAGGGGATCGTTTGAGCGTTTTTGGGTTTTTCCATGATTTGGGGAGAACTCGCCCGATCTATGGATTTGATGCATGATTTCGTGTTTTGATGGCCTAGAATCATGCTAGGGGTCCCCAGGGGTCTTCCCCTTTGTTTTCCCCCTCTCCTATGGAGGCATGGGGGCGTGGTTAGAATTTTTGGGCGTTCTTACCGTTTTCGGCCGCGGACTGAGAACGCGCTATACTCCAGTAGCGCGTTCTTGGAGGTCGCGCTGCCCCGACCGAGCGCGTTCATCGGAGAAGATGAACAGGAGGCGGTTCCTGTCGCGCTATAGGGTCATAGCGTGATCATCCTTGTCGCGCTAGGAGGACCTAGCGCGATGGTTCTTGTCGCGCTAGGGTTCCCTAGCGCGATGGTCCCTGTCGCGCTAGGGAGACCTAGCGCGATCTTCCCTGTCGCGCTAGGGTTCCCTAGCGCGTTCTTCCGTGTCGCGCTAGGTATCCCTAGCGAGATTTGGCTGTTGTTGGGTGTTCCCCTTGGGCCGTGTGTGCGTCCCGGGCACCCCGTGGAGTTCCGTGACCGTGTCTTTGGTGTCCGGAGGTTCCGTTTGCCTTGGTCATGAGTTTGGCCGTGGGCGGTGCGTCCGTTTTTCTCCGACCGTGGCCCCGTTTGACGGAGCTAGTGGGTGGGGTGATTCCCACACGTTGTCGGACTCGGACGTCGTTTTCCGTTGACTTGAGAGTCTACTCCTTCAGTGACCCTTCACTAGTCGTAGCCCACCAGTACGAGGTGCTGGTCTCACCTGGGAGTGGTGTACGGGCACCCACCTTTCGAGACGGTTTGTGGACCGGTTACCGTAGGCTCCTCGTCTTAGCCAGAGTCCGACTGCGGGGGAAAATCGGTCAGAGGGCCAGACCTAGGACGCGTGGTCTGTGTGTGCACACGTGGTTGGGGGCGGTTGGACCCACGTCGACGGGCGTGACCCCAGCTAGTCACTTGTTGTGGTTACTTGTACGGTGTTTGCGCCTCGGGTAGGACCTACCACGTCAGGCGATTCACCTGCGGTGCGGTGTAAGACGTCAGGGGACGCTACCGGCTGTGCTTCTAGTGGGTGGTACTCCTGTCGAGTACGGAGTGTCAGACTGTCAGTCGTGTGTTTCCGACCTTCGGGTTTTACGATTCGACCGTTGGTTTCGGTCTTCTCGTACCGTGGCACGTGTGTCGGTTTGCGTGCCGTAGGGTCTAGTTCTGTAGAGTACAGGGCTTTCCTTTCCGAGGTATTTTCCTACCGCTAGCGTAGTGGTTTCTCGTTTTACGAGGTAGGGTTCGAGTGATCCGTACTGAGTCTTGTTCCGAGACTCATTCCCTGCGTATTTTCACCGTGTTTCAGGTGAGGCGCCACCTTCGGGGAGCGCGTCAGGAGCGCAGCGTGGTGCGGGTGCCCAGAGGTAGTGCCAGAGGTCAGAGCCGGGGTATGCCCCGTGTAGCTGTACTTTTCTTTCTTGTCACTGTACTAGTCGTGGACTGCTGTTATTGTTGTTCTTTATTGTGGACCATGTAAAATGTTAATTTAGTTCCTGCTTAATATTATAACTGTCTAATTTTTGTAATTATTTGTGATACTTGTGTAGTCTCCACACCATCCTTTTAACCCTTCCGAGTCTTCGGACTCGTGGGTGGCGGTACGAGTCTCGGGTTATCGGGCCTTCCCGGTAATCGGATTCTCGGGTCGTTACAGTCGGCCCGATCCTTCACCCTTTCCCTTCAATCTTTCGACTTTTTCTAAGGTCCTTTCACATAAATAGGCCCGCTGGACCATCTCCGCATAAGTGCGGATATTTTGAGTTCCCAGTTGTTGTATGAAGCCGGGACGTAACCCGTCCATAAATCGATTTACCTTTAATAATTCAGTGCTAATAAGATGTGTTGCATATGGTGCTAGCCTTGAAAACTGCAACTCATATTCTTCTACGGACATCATCCCCTGACGAAGGGAGGCGAATTCCATGGCCTTCCTTTCCTTTACATGCTCCGAGAAATATCTAGCACAGAACAGTGTAAGAAAACCATTCCAAGTGTGTGGTGCATCAGCCGGAGGTGCTGGAACTGTTTTCCACCAAGTGCGAGCATCCTTATTTAATTGGAATATCGCTAAACGAACCTTCTCCTGATCCGTACATTGAAAAACATCAAAGATTCTGTTCATCTCATCTATCCAATTTTCTGCTTCATCTGGATTTGAGGATCCATAGAAACGCGGAGGGTTTAGACTCCGAAAATTCCGATGCAGGTCTCCAGCCCTTGCCCCCGCACCGCCCTGTGCTATGGTCTGCAGTGCCTGGGTGAGGCCGGCAACAGTTTGTTGCATACCGTCCCAATCTACACGATGAGCCATGTGTGAAATATGGTACCTGAGAGAAAATAACCACTTGTTATTTCTCATGAAAATTTCAAAGTAAGTATATTATGTATTAAAGCTAGTTAGTTTATCTTAAATCTGGCTCTACCCAATCCTCACATGGGTATGAATTTTCTCTCCCTTAGTTCATAGGTATGGGTCCTTAAACCTTAGACTTTATCCTATGACATGACTCTTTTCCTTAAGTCCGGAGACTTAGGATCTGATACTAACTTAACTGTCACGCCCCGAGCCCTTTATTTACAGCGGAAGACTCGCTCAGGGAGCGCGAACAGCCGGCATGGTAAGCCTCTTGCAAGCAAGAACATTCAGAGCGCGAGACAATCACACATATAGAGGTAATTGCACAAGATATATTCAAAACTCAACTTTATTTCATAATCAATCAATATTCAAAAATACATAATTTGACTTTTCCACTAATTGACTCGAGAAATAAGAAAAATTACATTGACTCCATCTAAACACTTGAAACTGCCTAAGTCTTCTCTCTTATCAGGACAACTCTTAATCACTCTCGGACCCGCTGCTCGAATCACCCGAATCCGAATGCGAAGTATATTCATCTCCTGAAAATCATTGAACAATAGGTCATGAGCACACTTGCCCAGTAGGTATCTTCGCATCAACATGAAGGCACTATTTAAGTAATTATCATTTTTGCTCTAAAGAAATAAGGTAAAATCATGCGAATGCGAATCAATCACGCGATCAAATCAATAGAATCAAGATGACCATGTAAGATAGAATGATCGAGAATGAACTAGCAAGAGTATAACAAGAACATGATATTGGCCTTCCATGAACAAGAATGTAACGAGATTGTACTAGCAAGCCACAAATTCTCACTTTAGCATCTTTACACTCAAGAGCAAGTGCTTCGTGAATTTCTGTGGAGTATCAAGCAAGAATGTCATGTTGTGCCGTGGATCTTCACTTATTTATAGAAATAGTACTCCCAGCGCAATGCGACGCCAGTAGCATCATACCCCATAGTTTATAAAATAGTATGTTTCCGGCAATCAGCCGAGGGGACTAGCATAGAGCCCTTGAACACAATCAGTGCTCAATCGCATCTTCAGTTATAAATTAAGCTACTTCCACGCAGTATAACAGTAACGTATGGTCAAGAATATAGCACTTCCAACAATTCCATGATAACTAAAATCAACGAATGAATGCTTCAACATAAGAATGTAGGAGTCAAGAAATAGACTTTAAACAATGTCATGCTTAGAGAAATAAATCGACAGCATAACAGTATTTTCCTTAACTTCCATTTCATTTAGATCAATTTAAGCAATATGGCAAGTTCTAGATCATCACGGTTTGTCTAGAATCATTGGAATATCAACCCTTGGTCAATCCTTGGGTTAACATATACTAGCTAGGTAACGGTCAGAGTCTGGGCCGTTACATTATGTAACGCGTCCACGCTAGGCCGTTACAATGACCAGAGTCCAGAAGATAAAGATGGACTCAGAGGAATGCGACGGTCTGGAACCGGGCCGTTACTTGGGCCTGGCGGTCCAGTCCTGGGCCGTTATTTGTCAAGAACCAAAACCCGATAGTGTGATCTAGTTAATGGACTTTTATTGGTACAACCAACTCGGCGTCCTAGTGGGAATCCCAGGCTCGCGGAGAATTACGGAGGCCTTGAAACAATGATTTCTAGTCCATTGGAAGGAATATCCAATAGAGAGGTCCTCATGTCCAAGATAGTTTCCTATAGTGCAAAGTGTAAACTAATGACATCGTACCGGAGTAAGTGCCATGTACTTATAGAATATGACTCTATTGACAGAGAGAGATGTAGAATCCATGTGAAATCGTGATGAAAAGCTCCGTCAATATAATGTTAAAAAGTCGTGCTTTATAATACAAAACTATATATTTAAGCTTCATGAAACTAGCATAAGTCAAAATAAAAGTGGGATACCAACATGCAATACCTACTATGAATAATCTGAAAATCATGAAATCAGGTGGTTACTTAGATATCTAGGTATAACATAGGTAATAGTGGCATGATATATTCTGCCTAGGGTCTGCCAGTAAATAACGGTCTTGTGAGGGGGCGTTATAGGGAAAGTGACGGTCCGTGGAGGAGCCGTTACATGACAGCAACGCGTTAGTCCTGGCGCGTTATTATCAATAGCGAAAACCCCAATACACAGAGTGAGTAACGGTCTGTCTGTGGCCGTTATTTGATAATGGCGGTCTTAGATCAGTGCGTTACATCCTCTGCTGCAGACAACTAACATGGAGCCTAAGAAATCAATCTCACATCAGGTCTGAAAATCAACATATTCCAGGCATGATGATGAAGTATGGCTATCTATATGCATAGGGTTCAGTGAATTAAATGAACATCCTTCCTTTAACTTCTTCATTTGGCTAATGAAGGGCATGTAATGCATATAGCTAATAAAACATGAAATCAATTATCTAGCATGCTTGAAATCAAACCATACCAGAGGCTATCAGTCCTATTAGTATGTTTTTGCCGTTCATGAGATAACCTACCTCTTACTTAGGTTGAAGTTTCTGAATTTGGTTGAGAACCCAGCCCTAGATCTTCTCCTTCCTTTGTGACTTTTTCAGCTACTCCCTTGGGCTCTAACTCCACGCTCTCTTGACCTAGAGATGTGAAATTCGGAGGGGAGTTAGTCTAAAGTATAATGAACAAATACTTCAAATCAACTTACCCGAAATAATAACTCATTACCTTGCTTCTTTACGTCCAAAAAGTAAGGGTCGCACAGTTCAAAACTATGCCCTATTTATAGAGTTTAGGTTAGGGTTTTGAAGATTAGATCGATTTTAGAGTCCTTATTCCACTAAATCCTTATCCCTAAGAGTCCTTAGAGTTATTATGAGTCCTCTCAATCGATCCACAGTGGATAGGATTATCAGATTTTCAATCCTTGTATGAGTTCCTTTACTCACGGAATCTGCAGGCAAGTGACGGTCCAATGCCTATGCGTCACTTTCTTGTGGCGGTCTTACGATAGACCGTTACAGTCATCGTAGCTTAGAGTTTCAATTTATGAAAACTCTTTTGTTAATTATCTAAATCATTATCTTGTATTATTAGTATTTATCCTTAATATCCGTGGATAGACTTAATTACCTCCTAGAATATGGGCCAAACTTTAATGGGCCAGGGCTAAAACCTTTTAGACTTTAATTAGGTGGTTTGGGTTACTTGTCCCCTTATTTGGGTCCTTCTAATAACTTATCACTTAATTAACCCTTTATAAATTTCTTTTAGCCCTTTTATTAATTCTAGAAAATTATTAGATAATCTAGACTATACTTATATAAATTTTGGGGCTTTACACGGCGCGACGACAACCGGCGCGGAAATAGGGTTATGGGGCCTCGGCGCGCTGGAGGAGGGTGATCGACGCGCTGGCATCTTGGCGCGGGCAATCGTCGGTGCGTCCGCCACTCGGTGCGGGACCCGCGCTGAGAGAGCACCGCGCCGGGAGGTAATTGGGGCGCCGATAGGGGAAATTTTGAGGATTTTAAGACTTTATGAGGTTGTGGATCTTTGGGGATCTCTTGTGTTCAATCAGGGCTTCATGGTCTCTGGCGACGATGTTTAGGCAAGCTGAAAGGGGAGGAGAAATTCATCCATAGAAGGTCTAAGGAGACCATGTGACAATCAACGGGAAATCTCATAATGATTATATTCCTCTTTATAGCGGGCAAAGGGCCATGAGATAGTCTGTCTCAGGCCTCTACCACACAGTAGGGGGTTAATTCATCAAGCTTAATGAAAAAACATCACACGATATGATAAAGCAAGGATCGTGAATGAATTTCGGCAACATCTCCCCTTATTTTGGACTGTGCCAAAAGGGGAGTATAGGACATCCATCCACGGAGTACCGAGATGGAAGCCAAAAGAAAGATGGGTGTAGCCCTAGATCCAAGAGGATCATAATCCAACGGGACAGTGTCCACTCGTCGTGGCAACTCATTAATATTCCCCTAAAGGGACCAGCGGAGAACATGCAGTGGCAGAACTCCGTGACCCGACGGGGTGAAAGAAGGAAATCAGAAACCCGAAACCTGAATTGAAATAAATGTAGGGGTAAAACCCCGTTGATATAGCTCCTCTCACTCCCACAGAACTGGAGGTAAATGGCCCAACATAATTGATCCATAAAAATACATGTGTCTATTCTTATATTCATGTGTGCACACATATATATGCATCTATGAGCAGCATATGAATGTAGTATGCATGGTCAAATAAAAGATGATGATGAAAGGGCCAATTGGGGATTTATTAGTACACACTCCCTATGCATGTTTAAATATGGATGGACCAAATGAGGGTACTCACGTAAGGGTTTGCATGCTAAAAAAAAGGAAGTATCATCTATGTATATAAGCCATATGTATGCCCCTTTATATATCCATATATGGAAATTGGGTTGGTTGGCATTTCATCATGCATCCACGTAACATGGGTATAAGGCTTAGGAATTAATGCAAACTGACATGCATGCTTGAACTTATTGAATGGGTTGACGGCTATTTACGTATAGGGAATGGGTTTAAAAGGGGCGATGCATGCAAACATTTTTTTACTTTATATGCTAATGCAAATTTATTCATGTATATATATAGTAAAGTGGCTGGTGGCTAGATCTAGAGGGGTAACATGATGGCTGATCACTATTTACGTATGCGCATATCGAGAGTGGGGGCCATGTATTAATGACTTTTGTTTATTTAAACATGCACTTCGTGGAGATGACGCATCGTATGAGCAAAGCCATACGAATAGCAACTGTGTGTATACATATGAAACGGCGGGAGTCCACGTTTGGCACGAAGTGAGCAGCATCGGCACGAGGGCTCTCGGCGCAGAAACAAGAAAGGGTCTCGACGCGGACACAAAAAGGAGTCCCGGCGCGGAAGGCAATTGGCGCGGGTTTGGCGCCGAGAATGGTTGGCGCCGAGACTAGCTGAAAGGGGATTTTGAGGTTTAAGATTTCGTGGAAGCTGCCGGGCTTGGGCTCTTCCGAGTGAACAAGAAACTATTCGGAGAACACAAACACCAGATCAGAGCCGGGAAAAATTGTTTTTCCTCATGATTTGGGAGACGGGAAAGCCACGAGATGGGCTGTCTCGGGCTCCCACCTTATCAAAGACGAATAACTTCAACTATTCACAGTAGAACTCAGGGAGTAAGCGCCAAAACCCAGTATCCCCGGAGCGTAGCAATGCCTTTGCGAATGTCATTGACAGATGGGATAATACTCCCACTGTCTCTGCGAAGTTGTAGTAGCCATAAGGCTGTCGCCCAGGGTTAAACGAAAGAAACGTAAACCGGAGCCACAGAATTTTGAGATAGAATGATGAGAGCACACGGGCGAACATCAAGTGGATTTGATTGCATCAACACATATATAACGGAAAAAAGGAATTCTTATCATGAACCGATGCATCAATATATCTTTCATTCATATAAAATCAAGCATCGCCGGAGTACAGACAACAGCCTTAAAAAGGCCGTGATATTACAGGACTCGCGAAGAGAAACGAGCATATAAAACAGAGAAGAGAGGGAACCAGGGGAAGGGGACTGTAACCCCGAATGGGGCGTCGGACGACGGCGGTAGCACCCCTACCCCTACTCTTCCTTCTCTTCACGGGCTCTCTTCTCTTTTCGAGCTCTCGCTCCACTTCTTTTCTTCTGTATGTCTCTTCTTCTATTTTTTTATCCGTCGCTGGCCTCTTTTTTTCTTTTCCCATCAAGCTAGAGTTTATATAGTGGGCGTGAACCCTCTTCTCATCAGCGCGCTCCTCTTGTCTGGTGCTCTCGGCGCGCCCCCTCTTCAGTATGGGCTTCGACGTCCTTTTAAGCTTTGATATGGTCTGGGTGCCTTTGTGGGCTTAATGGGCCCTTGTAGCCTCTCCGCCGCTTCCTCTATCCCTAGAAGATAAGGAATATAAGATGATTTAGTAGGAGAAATATGTTGACATTATTTATATATATACGTATATATTGTTATTATTTTATCATTTTTCATGTGTCAACAAATGCCCCCCACCCGTAGGTGGCGCGAATGAGGGACGAGCGAGCGGGGCCTACGGGTGCAGCCGGTTTGAAAGGGTGTCTTTTTGTTCATGCGAGCATGCAGACATTCAACAGCAAGCATAAGTTAGATATATGGAATAGCTCCCCTGTATCGGGGATAGGATAAGGACAGCGCCTGTGACTCATAGACAGAGTGCGGCTCACGAGACACAACTAAGGGAGATGTGCATGCGCAGAGAGGACATCGCATAGAATATGTGCACAGCGTAAGCCATGATCTACACTCGAGGCCACTTCTCCATAGTGTGATAGTGCAAGTATGCGAGCAGCGAATCTCTGACATAGGGATACACAGACGTTCTAGATAACATTAGAGCATTGCTCTAGCGTCTACACATACAGCTAGGGTTCTCGATTTTTGGTAGCTTCGCACAACCTGTAATATCTCGGACCTTTCGGATCCTTCTTCGCGGGTCCCGGATCTGGTTTTCGGAGGGTTCAGCTCCGCTAAGTCCGAAATTTCACTTCGAACATTTTTTGTGTTCGGATCGGCGCGATCCGGGGTCGTTACGGAGGCCCGGAGGCGTTCCGCGGCTTTTCCGCGCGTGTTTTCTGATTTTCGGTGTGTGTTTCGGCTTTTTCTTCGGAAGCTCGCTGCAGGTGAACCGGGCCGTTCACCTGGACACGAGTGGTACCGTTGCGATCGGTGCGTTCCAAGGATCGCGGGGGTGTAATTTTCTATTTTTTGGAATTTTTGAGATTTTCTATAAAACCCCCCTATTTTCTCTTTCTTCCCACCTTCTTCTTCTTCTTCTCCTTCTTCCTCCTCTCTTCTCCCCACCGTGACCACCGCCCCTCTCCCCCTCTCTCTCCCATTCGGACGCGGTGAGCCCTTCTCCGGCTGCAGACGGCGGCAGGGCGACGGCGCGAACGCGTGGGCGGCGGTGAGGCGAGCTCGTGGGCGTGCGGCAAGCGTGGGAAGCGCGAGGAGGCGGGGTTTCCAAGGGCGTTCTTCGTGGTTTGTGGACGATCCGGCGGAGCATTCGCTCCATTGAGGTAGGGTGACGTTCCTTAGCCTCTTGCCGTTCGTTTCCGGGATTTGTAGGCCGCGGGGAGGCCGAGAGAGGCTTGTTTGAGCGGGTTTGGGGTTTTCCATGATTTGGGGAGAGCTCGCCCGATCTATGGTTTTAGCCCGCTATTTCATGTTTTGATGGCTTAGAAGGATGCTAGGGGTCCTTAGGGGTCATTCCCCTTGATTTCCCCCTCTCCGGTGGAGTCATGGGGGCGTGGTTGGAGTTTTTGGGCGTTTCTGCCGTTTTCGCCGTCGGGTGCGTGTGACGGTCCTTCCAGGGACCGTTACATGATGTAACGCGCCTGGGAGAGACCGTTACATGCCCTTTAGTTAGCCTTTGGGGGTCAGGGACTGTGACGGTCCCCCGATTGACCGCCGTTTGAGTGTGACGCGCCTGGGCAGAGCCGTCAGGTGGTTTTTGACCGTTGGTTTCTGACCGTTGGGGGTCAGGGTATGTAACGCATGGGGTCAAGCGCGTTACATTTGTGTAACGCGCTGGGCCTATGCCGTTACATCCCGTTTTCACTCTGGGCGTGAGGGTTGTGTAACGCGCTGGTCCAAGCGCGTTACATTTGTGTAACGCGTTGGGGCAAACGCGTTACACCCCCTTTTTTCCACTTGACCGCGTGGTCTGTGTAACGCGCTGGGCCAAGCGCGTTACATTCGTGTAACGCGCCGGGCCGGGCCGTTACATTCTGTTTTCCGTGGGACTGTGTAACGGCCTGTGTCGGGCTGTTGGGTGCATGTAACGGTCTTGCCTAGACCGTTACATCCTTGTGACGGCCCAAGAGTGGACCGTCACATGCCTGGTTGCCCCATGAGGGTGGCAACCCCGTTTTTACTCCGACTGTGGCCACCGTGCGACGGTACTGGTACGTGGGGTGGTTCCCGCACGTCATCGGATGCGGACGTTGTTTTCCGTTGGATTGAGAGTCTACTCCTTCAGTGACCCTCCACTAGTCGTAGCCCACCAGTACGAGGTGCTGGTCTCACCTGGGAGTGGTGTACGGGCACTCACCTTTGAGACGGTTTGTGGACCGGTTACCGTAGGCCCCTCTTCGGTAGCCAGAGTCCGGCTACGGGGGAAAACCGGTCAGAGGGCCAGACCTAGGACGCGTGGTCTGTGTGTGCACACGTGGTTGGGGGCGGTTGGACCCACGTCGACGGGCGTGACCCCAGCTAGTCACTTTTTTGTGGTTACTTGTGCGGTGTTTGTACCTTTGGTAGGAGCTACCACGTCAGGCGGTTCACCTGCGGCGCGGTGTAAGACGTCATGGGACGCTACCGGCTGTGCTTCTAGTGGGTGGTACTCCTGTCGAGTACGGAGTGTCAGACTGTCAGTCGGGCGTTTTCGACCTTCGGGTTTTGCCGGGATGACCGTTGAGTTCGGTCTTCTCACCGTGACACGTATGCCGGTTCACGTGCCGCAGGGCTTCGTTCGGTAGAGGACAGGGCTTCCCTTTCCGAGGTACTCTTTTACCGCTAGCGTAGTAGTTTCCCGTCTTCGAGGTAGGGTTCGAGTGATCCCTACTGAGTCTTGTTCCGAGACTCATTCCCTGCGTATTTTTCACCGTGTTTCAGGTGAGGCGCCACCTTCGGGGAGCGCGTCGGGAGTGCAGCGTGGTGCGGGTGCCCAGAGGTAGTGCCAGAGGTCAGAGCCGGGGTATGCCCCATGTAGCTGTACTTTTCTTTCTTGCCTCTGTACTAGTTGTGGACTACTGTTGTTAATTTATTTTCTTGCTTATATTATAGCTGTTTATCTTCTGCAATTACTTGTGATACTTGTGTAGTTTCCACACCATCCTTCTAACCCTTCCGAGTCTTCGGGCTCGTGGGTGGCGGTACAAGTCTCGGGTTATCGGGCCTTCCCGGTAATCGGATTCTCGGGTCGTTACAGTGGTATTAGAGCGCGGTTGTGGGATTGTACGAAAATCATGAGTAATTATAGTGGTCCACTAGTCCACAGCGATGATGTACATGTGACGCTGGCATTGGGCACCGCGTGTTTGTTTTGACCTTGCCGTTTTTCGTGTTCTCTGTCTTTTGCTTCAGGAGCGAGCATGGCGCCGAGGAGGAGCTCTCGCTCTCAGCAGGGGCAGTCGGCTGGAGGTCAGGAGATCCAGTAGGGGGTCCAGAGGGACCAGGAGGAGCATAGCAGAGCGCCACCGGGAGCTACCGAGGCCGCGGCTACTGCAAGGGTTCCAAGGGCCAAGAATTTCTTCCGTGGCATGTACCAGCTTATGTCTCAGCAGTTCGGTGGAGAGGCTGGTGAGGGCTCATCAGCTAGGGGTGGGCCAGGCCGAGCAGTGAGGGACTTTCTGCAGTTCCATCCACCTTACTTCAGGGGCCAGGCAGACCCTGATGCAGCTCATGATTGGCTTGATGAGATGGAGTGGGTGTTCAGTTCTACAAGGAGTACTGCCGAGGACAGAGTGGTGTTGGCCTACAACCAGTTACAGGGTACGGCTCAGAGGTGGTGGTCTTCCGAGTGGAAGACGTCTTTTTAGCTTTGTCCACTTGAGAAGATCGAGTGGGATGACTTCGTTAGTGCTTTCGAGCGTACGTACTGTCCAGATATTGTGGCTACGCAGCGGATGCGGGAGTTTCTGGAGCTGGTGCCGGGCGACATGTCCGTGTTGCAGTACAGGGCCCGATTTATCGAGCTGGGTCGGTATGCACTTCACATCATGGAGCATGAGAGAGTGAGGACCACGCAGTTTGTACAGGGCTTGAGGCTTGAGCTGAGGCACCATCTGATCGTGAATGGGGCCACTGATCTAGAGACAGCGTCTCATGTTGCGGTTTCTTTGGAGATGGATATGCATAGGACCCGAGGACCGATCAGCCAGGGACAATCTTTGTCAGGTCGCAGCCATCAGTCGGTTACCCAGCAGCAGGGTTCCTTTCAGCATGCGTCGGGTGGTTCGGGAGTGCCGACACCGGCAGCGTCGGTAGCAGGATCTGCGTCCTTCGGCTCGAAGGTCAAGAAGTTCTTGAGGAAGAGTTTCCGTAAGAAGCACAAAGATCAGGGGCAGGCTTCATCGGGCAGTGTACAGCAGCCGATTCCTTTGTAGCGCCAGGGATCAGTGGGTGGATCACGAGGACCTTGTCCACGGTGTGGTGGGACCCACCCAGGCAGGCAGTGCACGGCTCCAATCATCTGTTTTCGGTGTGACCAGCCAGGGCATATGGCGCGTGACTGTCCTCAGAGGCCGCCGCAGCAGCAGTTTCCTCAGTAGCAGCAGGTCCCCCAGCAGCAGAGGCAGCATCAACAGCAGCAGGGACAGTATCCGCCGCTACCCAGGTCAGCTAGTGTGGGAGGCAGGCAGAGGGCTCAAGGCCAGATCACGCACATGACCAGGGCAGAGGCAGTGGCGTCGCAGCTCGTGGAAGGTACCGTTCAGATTTTGGGTTGTGCGGCTCGGGTTTTGTTTGATTCCGGCGCTTCTCATTCGTTTATTTCGGAGGATTTCGCGTTGAGCATCGAGGAGCCGGTGACCCAGTTATCCTGTGATTTGGCAGTGGAGTTGCCTTCGGGTGACTTTATGATTACCCCGTATTGCTTCGATCAGGTTCCGGTTTGGATCGATGGGCGGAGTATGCCAGGCAGGTTGTATGCGTTGCAGCTTCGGGAATATGACGTGATTCTAGGTATGGATTGGCTCGAAATTCATGGAGCGGTGGTAGATTGTGGGATGAAGAGGGTCTACTTCCAGCATCCGAGCAAGCGGACCTTCTATTTCCAAGGTATCCGTTCCACCTCTTCTCGATTCCTCATTTCTGCTATTCGAGCCCATCGGTTGCTTGATTCTGGTTGTCAGGGTTTTCTCGCGTCCGTGGTTGTGTCTGACCGGATGGAACCGAATGTCGAGGACATTCCGGTGGTGTGTGAGTTTCCCGACGTCTTTCCCGAGGAGTTGCCTGGATTACCTCCCCAACGGGAGATCGATTTTGTGATCGAGATTGTGCCTGGTACGGGACCTTTGGCGAAGGCTCCCTACCGTATGGCCCCCACTGAGTTGAGGGAGTTGAGGGCGCAGTTGCAGGAGCTGTTGGCCAAGGGGTATGTTCGTCCTAGCGTTTCCCCTTGGGGTGCGCCCGTGTTGTTTGTGAAGAAGAAGGATGGTAGTCTGCGGTTGTGCATTGACTATCGACAGCTGAATGAAGTGACCATTAAGAACAAGTATCCGTTGCCGCGGATTGATGACTTGTTCGACCAGCTTCAGTCCGTGCGAGTGTTCTCGCGGATTGATTTGCGGTCCGGTTACTATCAGCTGAGAATTCGCGAGTCCGATGTGGAGAAGACTGCGTTCAGTACGAGGTACGGGCATTATGAGTTTTTGGTGATGCCGTTCGGGCTAACCAATGCCCCAGCAGCCTTCATGGACTTGATGCAGAGGGTGTTTCATCCGTATTTGGACCAGTTCGTGGTCATCTTCGTGGACGACATCCTTGTTTATTCGCGGTCTGCTGAGGAGCACGCGTGCCATTTGGGTGTGGTACTGCAGACGCTGCGAGATCACCCGTTGTACGTAAAGCTCAGCAAGTGCGAGTTTTGGCTCAGCGAGGTACACTTTCTGGGGCACGTGATTTCTGGTGATGGCATTTCCGTGGACCCCGCCAAGGTCGAGGCAGTAATGCAGTGGCCGAGGCCGAGGTCGGTGACGGAGATCCGGAGTTTCTTGGGGCTTGCGGGTTATTATCACCGGTTTATCCAGGATTTTTCTCGCATTGCGACCCCGATGACTAGACTCACGTGGAAGGATGTGCCTTTCGTCTGGTCTGAGAAGTGTGAGCAGAGCTTCAGGGAACCGAAGAGATTGCTCACCTCGGCTCCGGTGTTAGTTTTGCCTTCTGGATCGGGAGATTTTATGGTGTGTACAGATGCTTCCGGCGTTGGATTGGGAGCTGTGTTGATGCAGCATGGTAGAGTGGTGGCTTATGCATCTCGGCAGCTAAAGCCACACGAGGAGAACTACCCTACCCATGACCTTGAGTTGGTGGCGGTGATCTTCGCGCTGAAGATCTGGAGGCTTTATCTGTACGGCGAGAAGTTCGAGGTGTTCACTGACCATCAGAGTTTGAGGTATGTGTTCTCTCAGAGGGACCTGAACCTCAGACAAAGGCGTTGGATGGAGTTCATGAAGGATTATGACTTCACCCTGTCTTATCAGCTAGGCAGGATGAATGTCGTCGCCGATGCCTTGAGTCGGAAGGTTGCGGTCAGTGCCTTGATGTTGAGGAAGTGGAGGCTCTGGGAACAAGTGCCCGAAGTATCTTTCAGGCTCAAGATTCCCCAGGAGCCAGGGTTGGCGGTGCTTGCGAGTCTAACTGTCACTCCTGCAATCCGTCGTCAGGTGACCGAGGCTCAGCATGCGGACCCGGAGTTGCCCCGGATTCTGGCGATGGCTGATGTGGAGCTCAACGAGGACGGTGCTGCGAGGTTTCGCGGCAGGCTGTATGTCCCAGCGGAGGAGCAGGTTCGTCGTGTAGTGTTGCGCGAGGCTCATGGGAGCAGGTACACCGTACACCTGGGTGCGACGAAGATGTATCGGAACTTGCGGAGGTAGTTTTGGTGGCCTGACATGAAGAGAGATGTTGCCGAATTTGTGGCCAGGTGCCTGATCTGTCAGCAGGTGAAGGTGGAGCATCAGCGACCAGGCGGTACTCTCCAGCCCTTAGATGTTCCTACGTGGAAGTGGGACCACGTGACCACGGATTTTGTGGTGGGGTTGCCGAGGACCCCGAGTGGGCAGGATAATATTTGGTTGCTGGTGGATCGGTTGACAAAGGTGACGCGATTGTTACCGGTCAAAGTCAGCTGCAGCGTGTCCAAGTTGGCTCGTCTTTATGTGGAGCGGATCGTGCCGTTGCATGGAGTCCCCATTTCGATCGTGTCGGATCAGGATCCGCGCTTCACTTCTGAATTCTGGAGGAGTTTCCAGCGAGCTCTTGGCACGGAGTTGGCATTTAGCTCGGTGTATCATCCTCAGTCAGATGGTCAGTTTGAGAGGACCATTCAGACTTTGGAGGACATGCTGAGATCCTGCTGCCTGGAGTGGCAAGGGAGTTGGATTCATCACCTACCGTTGGTGGAGTTTGCCTATAACAACAGCTTTCATTCGAGCATCGGCATGGCTCCATATGAGGCGTTGTACGGGCGTCCGTGTAGGACTCCGCTTGATTAGTTTGAGGTGGGTGAGCGTGTTTTGACGGGACCAGATTTGGTGCAGCAATGTGTGGATGTTGTGCACCTGGTTCGTCAGAACATGTTGGCGGCCCAGAGTCAGCAGAAGAGCTATGCTAACCGTAGGAGGCAGCCCCTCGAGTTCGCCGTGGGCGATCGTGTGTTCTTGAGAGTTTCTCCGATGAAGGGGGTGATGCGTTTTGGACGGCGTGGGAAGCTGAGTCCCCGCTATATTGGTCCTTTCGTGATTATAGAGCGCATCGGTGAGGTTGCTTACCGGTTGCAGTTACCCCCTGAGTTGGCGTCGGTGCATGACGTGTTCCACGTCGATGTTGCAGAGGTATATGCCCGACGACTCTCACGTGCTCGAGGATTCTGTTTGGCCTGAGGTGACTCCAGATCTCTCTCTCCCAGAGTTTCCGATCCGTGTGGAGGATAGGCGAGAGCAGCGCCTGCGGAACAAGGTCATCCCCTTGGTAAAGGTGGTGTGGCAGCGGCACTCTGGTGGTGAGGCCTCTTGGGAACGTGAGGACGAGATACGTCAGCAGTTCCCTTACCTGTTTGAGTGAGTCTTCCTCCTCTTTCCCCTTGGGTTGTTCTCAATTTCGAGGACGAAATTCCTTAAGGGGGGAGGGCTGTAATATCCCGGACCTTTTGGATCCTTCTTCGCGGGTCCCGGATCTAGTTTTCGGAGTGTTCGACTCCGCTGAGTCCGAAATTTCGCTTCGAACATTTTTTTGTGCTCGGATCGACGCGATCCGGGGTCGTTACGGAGGCTCGGAGGCGTTCCGCGGCTTTTCCGCGCGTGTTTTCTGATTTCCGGTGTGTGTTTCGTCTTTTTCTTTGGAAGCTCGCTGCGGGTGAACCGGGCCGTTCACCTGGGCACGAGTGGTACCGTTGCGATCGGTGCGTTCCGAGGATCGCGGGGGTGTAATTTTCTACTTTTTGGAATTTTTTGGATTTTCTATAAAACCCCCCTATTTTCTCTTTCTTCCCACCTTCTTCTTCTTCTTCTCCTTCTTCCTCCTCTCTTCTCCCCACCGTGACCACCGCCCCTCTCCCCCTCTCTCTCCCATTCGGACGCGGTGAGCCCTTCTCCGGCTGCAGACGGCGGCAGGGCGACGGGGCGGACGCGTGGGCGGCGGTGAGGCGAGCTCGTGGGCGTGCGGCAAGCGTGGGAAGCGCGAGGAGGCGGGGTTTAAGGGCATTCTTCGTGGTTTGTGGACGATCCGGCGGAGCATTCGCTCCATTAAGGTAGGGTGACGTTCCTTAGCCTCTTGCCGTTCGTTTCCGTGATTTGTAGGCCGCGGGGAGGCCGAGAGAGGCTTGTTTGAGCAGGTTTGGGGTTTTCCATGATTTGGGGAGAGCTCGCCCGATCTATGGTTTTAGCCCGCTATTTCATGTTTTGATGGCTTAGAAGGATGCTAGGGGTCCTTAGGGGTCATTCCCCTTGATTTCCCCCTCTCCGGTGGAGTCATGGGGGCGTGGTTGGAGTTTTTGGGCGTTTCTGCCGTTTTCACCGTCGGGTGCGTGTGACGGTCCTTCCAGGGACCGTTACATGATGTAACGCGCCTGGGAGAGACCGTTACATGCCCTTTAGTTAGCCTTTGGGGGTCAGGGACTGTGACGGTCCCCCGATTGACCGCCGTTTGAGTGTGACGCGCCTGGGCAGAGCCGTCAGGTGGTTTTTGACCGTTGGTTTCTGACCATTGGGGGTCAGGGTATGTAACGCATGGGGTCAAGCGCGTTACATTTGTGTAACGCGCTGGGCCTATGCCGTTACATCCCGTTTTCACTCTGGGCGTGAGGGTTGTGTAACGCGCTGGTCCAAGCGCGTTACATTTGTGTAACGCGTTGGGGCAAACGCGTTACACCCCCTTTTTTCCACTTGACCGCGTGGTCTGTGTAACGCGCTGGGCCAAGCGCGTTACATTCGTGTAACGCGCCGGGCCGGGCCGTTACATTCTGTTTTCCGTGGGACTGTGTAACGGCCTGTGTCGGGCCGTTGGGTGCATGTAACGGTCTTGCCTAGACCGTTACATCCTTGTGACGGCCCAAGAGTGGACCGTCACATGCCTGGTTGCCCCATGAGGGTCGCAACCCCGTTTTTACTCCGACTGTGGCCACCGTGCGACGGGGCTGGTACGTGGGGTGGTTCCCGCACGTCGTCGGATGCGGACGTTGTTTTCCGTTGGATTGAGAGTCTACTCCTTCAGTGACCCTCCACTAGTCGTAGCCCACCAGTACGAGGTGCTGGTCTCACCTGGGAGTGGTGTACGGGCACTCACCTTTGAGACGGTTTGTGGACCGGTTACCGTAGGCCCCTCGTCGGTAGCCAGATTCCGGCTACGGGGGAAAACCGGTCAGAGGGCCAGACCTAGGACGCGTGGTCTGTGTGTGCACACATGGTTGGGGGCGGTTGGACCCACGTCGACGGGCGTGACCCCAGCTAGTCACTTGTTTGTGGTTACTTGTGCGGTGTTTGCGCCTTTGGTAGGAGCTACCACGTCAGGCGGTTCACCTGCGGCGCGGTGTAAGACGTCAGGGGACGCTACCGGCTGTGCTTCTAGTGGGTGGTACTCCTGTCGAGTACGGAGTGTCAGATTGTCAGTCGGGCGTTTTCGACCTTCAGGTTTTGCGGGGTTGACCGTTGAGTTCGGTCTTCTCACCGTGACACGTATGCCAGTTCACGTGCCGCAGGGCTTCCTTCGGTGGAGGACAGGGCTTCCCTTTCCGAGGTACTCTTTTACCGCTAGCGTAGTGGTTTTTCATCTTCGAGGTAGGGTTTGAGTGATCCCTACTGAGTCTTGTTCCGAGACTCATTCCCTGCGTGTTTTTCACCATGTTTCAGGTGAGGCGCCACCTTCGGGGAGCGCGTCGGGAGTGCAGCGTGGTGCGGGTGCCCAGAGGTAGTGCCAGAGGTCAGAGCCGGGGTATGCCCCGTGTAGCTGTACTTTTCTTTCTTGCCTCTGTACTAGTTGTGGACTACTGTTGTTAATTTATTTTCTTGCTTATATTATAGCTGTTTATCTTCTGCAATTACTTGTGATACTTGTGTAGTTTCCACACCATCCTTCTAACCCTTCCGAGTCTTCGGGCTCGTGGGTGGCGGTACGAGTCTCGGGTTATCGGGCATTCCCGGTAATCGGATTCTCGGGTCGTTACACAACCCCCTTAGCTTATTCGCAGCTTCGGACTTCACCGTTCGGCGTGAGTCTCCTCATATGTCTCAATGGGGATTCCCGGCTACTAAGATTCATCCTTTATAGCAATTTTATTACGGACTTCACTTTTCGACGCGAGTCTCCTCATGTGTCTCAATGGGGATTCCCGGCTACTAAGATTCATCCTTTATAGTGGTTTTATTATAGACTTCGCCGTTCAGCGCGAGTCTCCTCATATGTCTCAATGGGGATTCCTGGCTACTAGGATTCATCATTTATAGTGATTTTATTACGGACTTCACCGTTTGGCGCGAGTCTCCTCATGTGTCTCAATGGGGATTCCCGGCTACTAGGGTTCATCCTTTATAGTGATTTTATTACGGACTTCACCGTTCGACGCGAGTCTCCTCATATATCTCAATGGGGATTCCCAGCTATTAGGATTCATCCTTCCTATCATTCTTATTCTTCCTTTTTTTTTCTTTTAACTTGGGGGAAGGCAGCTTTTCCCTCACGATTACCCCTCATGTGGGTGCAGAAGTTTGAGCATCCAAAAAGTATTAGGAAGAATCCTCTAGCATCCCTATGATAAGAGACCGCTGAACACATTGTGGTGCAAAGTGTGGGAGTTTTGCTTTGGGTGTATCTCACGAGTTGCGTTAGCGACGCAACTATGACTTTTCCGCTAGACGCATGCACTCAACCAATACTGAATTTTCATCCCTTAATGTATGCCGTGACGCATACATGCTTAGAACCAGACAACTTTATTTAGCAAGGAAATGTGGTCCTAGGAAATTGAAGGAGGTGTATTATCTTATAGTATAAGCAAGCATGCAAGCAGGGTCAACAAACACCCAAAATTTGAAAGCAAGCAATTTTTCTTTCTTTTTCTTTCTTTTCTTTTCTTTTTCTTTCGGTTGATTTATTTGTCCTTCTTCCCCGCCACTGTTCTATTCCGTTCTGCTTGGTACGCCCCCTGCCGGCCATGGCCGGCGTGGAGGGGGTCATTCTGCCTCCTTCCACATTGGTACCGACGGGGGAAGGCTCCTCTTCCTCCCAGGTGGCTCCTCGGTGAACTTTTGCACATGCTCTCATGATGTCCAAGGCTCGATCAACGATCCCCATTCCGGTGAAGGATCCTGCGTTTACCAATCTGGGTGAACCTGCAATTTTCTTTTCGAAGGCAGATATCCATGTATCTCTGCAGTTTCTTTCCTTTGCTGTTGTCGCAAAATGTGCTTATGGTCGTCCAGTCTTCCCTGAGATTAAGAGCTGCTTGATGCAGCGATTGGCACTTTCAGCAGACTTTGTCATCAATAATCTTACTCCAAGACATCTTCTCTTCCGATTTGAGTGTGAAGCAGATTTTATGAAATTGCTGATTCTTAAACACCTGTATATAAAGGGTTTTCTATTTCGCCTTTTCTGTTGGACACCGAATTTCAATTTTGATATAGATCCGCCAACGGTGCCAGTCTGGATTGGTTTTCCTGGCTTACATGCCAATCTATATCATGCGGACTATTTACGATCCATAGCTGGAAACTTTGGATTGTGTTACGTATTCATGACAGAACTTTGGCTATGTCCGACACTTCAGAGGCGTTGGTCTGTGTTGAGATGGATTTATCCTCTCCACGCAGGGAGCGGATTTGGATTGATTTTGATGGTTTGGGCTACTGGCAGTCGGTCAATTACAATCGAGTTCCTGCCTTATGTACCTTCTGCCATAAGCTGGGACATTCAGAAGAAAGCTGCAAGAAAAAGAGGGACAGGATAGCCAACCTCCATTTGAGAAAGGAACCTGTGGTTAGGAAAACCAATCAGGTTTTTCGGCCACGGTCGGTAGGCCCCCAGGCTGTTCGACAGAACGCTGTAATGGAAAACAACTTTGAGATTCGGCAGCACACAGCAGATATCCAGGAGCCCCAGCAATTTATTGCTACTACTATAAGTAGTGCAGACTATTTCCAAGCAGTGGAGCCTCTGAAGAAAGAGCTCTTACCGCCAGTTACCACTGTTTTCATTTCTTCTCCCAAGTGTGATGGTAAAGATAATGAAGACAATAAAGAGAAGCAATGTATAAACCTGCTAGAATTTGAGAGATGTCTCTCGGATGCTGGAGAGGGTCAATCCCTGCTTTCCTCCTTTGATAGACATGAAAATAATCCTTTAGTTAACTATCATCCCTCTCGAAACTCTAAAGATGGTTTTAAATTTCCAGAAGAATGTTATTCCTCTATGGAAGGAAAAACAACCATTGTTACGGCTTCCAATCCAATGGGGAGACAGGGGATCTTGAAGGCCAGTACAGAAGTTGCAGTGAAAGCCAAAATTGATAATGAGTTGATGCAGTTAACACTAAAAGACAGAGACGGTGGAAATGTTTGCTGGCATAAGAATGGTGGGATGATCACCAGATCAAGAGCGAGATCTCTGGAAGATTTTAAATGGATTCCACCTTGATTAATCAGATTATTATCTGGAATATACGGGGGGTGGGGAATTCTGGTTCCCGAAGACATCTTAAACATATTCTGCTTTCTAATAAGGTCCAATTGGTGGCTATTAGTGAACCAAAGTTAAACTTCAATAAGGCGTCCTCCTTGGGAAAATTTCTCAAGCTTGGGAGGTATGTAGGAAACAACTCTTTTGACTCGAAGATTTGGGTATTTTGGCATGAAAGCTTTAATTTGGAGGTCATTGCGTCTTCTCCACAATACATAACTCTTGGTCTTAAGGTGGACGACTCATTCTGTACATATTATTCTTTTGTATATGCTTCTAATGATTCATTCTTAAGATAGTCTCTGTTTAGTGACCTCCTCCTCTTTGCTGACTCAGTCTCTATACCTTGGATTGTGGGAGGCGATTTTAATTGTGTTTTAAGGCCGTCGGAGAAAGTTGGTGGTGGAATCCCAGCCCTGGTTTCAATGACTGATTTTAATGCTTTTATATGTTCTGCTGGTCTGTCTGATATTGGTTTTACTGGGCCTTCTATGACATGGACCAATAATAGATCAGGTCCTGCTAATATCCGGGCTAGATTGGACAGAGTTCTTGTGAATAGACTATGCCAATCTGCTTCACCTCAGTTGTATGTAAAGCATCTGCTAAGAGGCCCTTCAGATCATGCCCCTTTACTCCTTTCTATTGAGAGCATGAATGCTTGCCCAGGTCGTTTCATTTTTCAGAAGATGTGGTGTACTCACCCGACATTCAAACAGCTGATCTCTGAAGTATGGCAACAATCTCATATATCTCACCCAAATGCCTTAGTCAGGCTTTCTGTCAAGCTAAAGGCAACAAAGGATTCTCTGCGTATTTGGAATAAAGAAGTCTTTGGTAATATATTTCTGAGTAAAAGTCAGGCAGAAGTTGAGGTGGAACTGAAGCAGTCAATTTATGACTCTGATCCTTCTCAGCAAATAGAGAAAGTCTCAATGCTGCCAATGCCAGTCTTCGCCAAGCATTGTCTAGAGAAGAAATATTCTGGAATCAAAAATCTCGTGTAGATTGGATTGAATGTGGGGACAGGAATACCTCTTTCTACCATGCTATTACCCAACACAATAGAAGAAGAAACTTTATTAAGAGGTTGAGAGTGGGTAATCCAGAAGAGTGGTGTGCAGATCAAAACTCTCTCAGGCTCCATGCTGAGTCTTTTATAAAAATCTGTTCTCTTCAGAGGAACACCAAGTGGATTCTACCATGCTGGAATGCATCCCCCATATTATTTCTGATGCTCAAAATTCTATTTTGTGTGCTATCCCAGATGCTCAGGAGATTAGCAAAGCAGTTGGTCTCTAAAAGGCTCTAGTTCCCCTGGCCCTGATGGTTTCTCAGGTGAATTTTTTACTGCTGTTTGGGAAATTGTTAGACAAGATGTTATTGAAGCTGTTCAAGCTTTTTCAAGGGGTTTCCTCTCCCTAGGGGAATTTCCTCTTCTCTTCTTACCTTGGTCCCCAAGGTTCAAGATCCCCGGTCACTTAATGATTTCAGACCAATAAGTCTGTGTAACTTTTCATATAAAATAATCTCCAAGATTTTAGCTGAAAGGCTAGCACCTTTGCTGCCTGATATAATTTCTATTGAGCAAGGGGCATTTGTTAAAGGTCGGTTCATTCTTGACAATGTGACTTTAGACCGACAACTTATGGTGGATATCAATAGGAAGGTTAGGGGGCACAATGTCATATTCAAGCTTGATATGGCTAAAGCTTATGATAGGATGGAATGGGACTTTATCTGGTAGTTCTGAGGAAATTCGGATTCTGTACCAGGTTCACCTCTTTCATTGGTATGCTTCTATTCAATTGCTGCTTTTCTGTAAATTTCAATGGGTCTATATCTGGCTTCTTCAAGTCCAGTAGGGGAATTAGGCAGGGGGATCCTATTGCTCCATACTTATTCATCATTGCTTCGGAGGTCTTGAGTAGAGGCCTATCTGCTCAATTCCATTCTGGAATTCTGAAAGGATACAAAGGCCCTAGACAATCTCTACAAGTTTCTCACCTCTTATATGCAGACGATACATTGGTATTTCTGAATGCTTGCAGGCACAACATAGATTCCTTCCAGAGGTTTATTAACAAGTATGAACTTTGCTCTGGTCAGAAAATCAATATTGCTAAAAGCAGCTTCATTCTGTCTGATAAAGTCCCAACCTCCCTGAGGCAAACTATTCGAGGCCTTACTGGATATAAATATCAACCTGCTAGCATTAGTTATCTTGGTATTCCAGTTAAAAAGGGAAGGTACCTATGCTCAGATTTCTCATTTCTGATGGACAGAGTTTAGCAAAAATTGGAAGGCTGGCAATCAAAACTCATTTCCCAAGCTGGCAGAACTGTTTTGATTGATTCAGTCTTATACAATATGCATGTTCACTTGGCCTCAGCTTGTTTCATTCCTAAGAAGGTTATCAACTTTATAAATAAGCGTTGTGCCAACTTCTTTTGGCAGGGAGATAAAGGATTTAAATACAGGCACTGGGTTGCATGGTCTGAAATTCAAAAGCCTAAGTTAGAGGGAGGTCTGGGAATTAGAGATCTACAATGGATTCAGATTTCCTTGGCAACTAAAACCCTTTGGAACATTCTTCATGGATCTTCACTCTGGTCCACCTATGCTAGGTGCAGATTTATTAAGGCTCACTTTGCTAATTGTGTTAAACCATTTCCAACTGGAATGCCTCTGGCTATATTCAGACAAGCTAAAGAAATCATTATCTCTAATAGTAGATGGATTATTGGAAATGGGGCGGCTATTGATTTTCTGAGGGATAACTGGACAGGGCTTGGTCCTGCTATTAACTATGCAATGCCGAATGAAGGAAGTGGTCTCCAAAGCCTCCCTTTGGCTTATGTTAGAGAAGTTCTCAGTGATAACCAGCATACTGCTAGGGAATATATTAATAGTGATTTCCACATTCCTAACATCCAACTTAGCAATATGGCAGATTGCTGTGTTTGGACAGGAACCATAAAGGGCTCCTTCTCAATGAAATCAGTTTGTAACCTTGTGCGGACTAAAGGTGTTTCAAGGCCAGCTTGGGCTAAACTTTGGCACTCTGCCATAGCACCAAGGGTTGCTCTCTTTGTTTGGAAGTTAATTCATCGGGCAGTACCTGTGGACAGCAGGGTGGCAGAATGTGGATTTTCCATTGCCTCCAAATGCAGTTGCTGCTCTTCTCATGCTCAAGAAGACTTCAATCATTTAATCATTTTTGGTGAATTGGCTTCTGATCTCTGGGGCTGGGTACAGCCCTTGCTTAGTAACAAGGTTAATCTTAGTGACCAGATCACTATAAGGTGTTGGAATCTATTGAAGTCTTCTAACCTACACTCTGCATTTAGTTTTGTTTGAATGTATGCTGTAATTCTGATGATATGGGAGATCTGGAAGCAAAGGTGTGCTTCCAGATTTGAAGGTTTGGCTATCAGAACAGATTTAATCAAAAGGAAAATCTTATCCTCAATAGCCTATGCATTGGAAAAGCTAAAGTTTTGCAAGCCTATATCCCCTGCTCAACTCAGGAGCCTTTCCTCATTTCAGATATTCCCTCAGGTGAACTTAAAACAGCCCCAACTGGTTTACTGTAGATTTGCTCTTCAGAAGTTCACCCTTCATGTTGATGGAGCCTCCAAGGGTAATCCTGGCAGGAGTGGTGGTGGAGGCTGTATAAGAGACTCTAATGGTAGATGGATAGTTGGTTTTGCCTTTCACTATGGCATTGGAAACAGCTTATTGGCTGAAGCAAGGGCCTTATATGATGGTCTATTAATTGCTAAGATTGGCGGTCTTGATTTGGCTGCAGTATTTTCTGATTGTTTTCTTCTTGTGGAAGCTGTCAAAAAGGGGAGCTTCTCCTAGTTGGATGATCCTCCCATGGTGGAGGAAAATTCTAAATCTAATCCAAGATAATGGCAGTGAACTTCTGCATACCTATCGAGAAGGCAACCAGGTTGCGGACTCTTTGGCATCCTATGCATGCAATATCTCAGAAAATACTATATTCTCTCGTGCAGGAGATCTCCCTTGGTTGACAAAGGGAGCACTAAGAGTTGATATAGCTGGGCTCCCGGCAATCAGGGTCTCCTAGCTCTCCTTGTTTCCTACAGTTTTATTTTGATTTTTCTTGAGTCCTCTCTAAGGCCGTAGTTGTGGCCTCTTGGTCACTCGGGGTATGCCCCTTTCCCTTTACTGTTGTACCTTTCCTACAGCCTTTACTATTTTTAGGGTGTCTGATCTAGAGCCGAAGTTGTGGCCTCTAGTTCTTTCGGGATATGCCCCTTTGTTGATGTATATCTCTTTTCAATCAATAAAATCTAAAAACCACAGTAAACGCCTGGGGGAATGAGAACACTTCCCCTCTCTGAGGGTGGGGTGCATTCGACCAGTGTATAACTGTTGGTTGTTTTGGTCAAAAAAAAATGGCACTCAGCTAAGGACCAATCATGAATCTCTCTCAACCCTCCTCAAAGCTCTCGGTACTTATTGAATTATTTAGGGGTTTTTATAAATAAATTATTGTTAGAAGTAAATTTATAAAAAGATGTTTTTAAAAATATATTAACAAACATATAATTATTAAACATTAAATTATACAAAAATATCATGTAAGATCGTGATTTTTTTACAAGTTTGAGCATACCTGCAAATAAAAAGACATATTTATATTATTTGATTTTGGTATGATTGCTAATCATTTACAGAAATATTTTTTATAAATTAAAATTTTATTTATAAAAGTCTAAACCATTTATTAGGTGTGAAAAATGTGAAATTAACTTTTTGTTTGGAGAAAGCTAAATCCCTGACTGAACTTCCAACAAACGATGTGAAATAGTAGATTAATCAACAAAATAGTTTGAGTTGACCTCAGATGAATCCTAGATTGCCAGCCTGTTCATCAGTCGTTTCTATTTTTTTTTTGGGTCATTCATTGACACTTAAAAAATTTAAAATATTGTACTCTCTTAAATAACGAGGGAGTCAAAATTAAAACGGAAGATCTCGTGATTTCATAAGATTTTGGATGAGAGGGAGAGAGATGTTTTTCTCTCTCCAGATTCTTCTCCAACTCTGTGTAAAGTGATGGGTATTTTGTGTGGAAGACAGATTTTGAAATCTCTTCTACTGAAAGCTCTCAAATGAGGTTTTTTGTTTTTGACATGATTACGAGCCTTCAAAATTTGTACCAGAACCCCGATTGTTATATCAATCGATCTTGACGCAAGAACACAAGTGAATCGACCTAACGTTAACCCAAATGGGATATCGACGTTAGGTTTTGACTCAAGGGACAACCAATCGGGTCCGACTTGCTAGAGAACACTCTTCTTCACCCTGTGGTGTAGAGATGGCAGGCAAGCAGTGGCCACGACCCATGGCCCTCCAGATTTTTTGGAGGCCACTTTGCTTGATAGAACGTGTTGTATATGACCCTCTAAAAATATACACTGGGAAGGTTACTTGACATATGATATAATCATATGACTTTAGTATGTGTTATATTTATAGTTAAATCTAGTTTTATGTTAGCATGTAAAGTTGAAGTTTTATTGCATATATACCCCTATTAAAAGTGAATTTATACAAAAATCTCTATTACATTTACATGTATACCTTCCTTAATTACGTGATTTGAATATCACAACTGCTCCTCATTGTCACCTTTACGTTAAAATATAGTTAAAATCTCTTGAAAACTGGTTAATAAAGTGACGAAACATTCTATGGATATCCTAACATAAGTTTACCGAGAAGACTTGCACGACATTAAAATCACGTAAAGATGGAGGATATAATTGCAAATACAAATGCACGACAGATTTTCATGCAAATCCACTTTTAAGAAGGGTAATTAAAATGAGAGACGTGTCGCCTGCCTTGTATTCGAATACTTTTAAAACGATCTATTATTTTTGACAATAGGTGCTTAACTATATACCCTATCATTTATGGTGTTTATATATTAACAAAAATTATTATCATAATAATATTTAATGAAAATCTAAACTCGTATTAGAATTTTGACTCTCGACTCCTTTCCTCTCCTACTCCTAACTTAATGAATTTGTAATTGTCACTATCGTGCTCATCTATTGACATTTTTAATGTTGACACTAATATATTAATATGAAAATAAATATTATATCAAAAGTGTTGTCTTTGTACTCTTGTTTTTGTTTTGATGATCTCAAAAATTCAACCAATTGAATTAATTAATTTTGTGGAGTTAATTGTGATTTCAGTTTAGTTAATCAACAAGATGGATCAAAATAAAAAATAGAAAAAGATCTAGAGAATAAAAGGCGAGGGCACGTAAACGATGGTGGACTACATGAACTTTAGCATGAACTAGAGTGGATGTTTGCTCCAGTTGACTGGACCCTAGGCTTCGCTTTGATTAAGGGGTAACTCGGTTTTAACCCACTTTTAATCCGGACTTAGCCCATACCTCACTTTGGGAAGATGGATTAACTAATCCGAATAAAAAGGGGACGTGAGGGGGTTAACTTGGGACACTCAACTCCCACCCCCACCCATTTGAGTCGCTTCTAAGGATGTCAAAAATATTCACAAATTCGATTGCTCGCATCACCTGACTCGTGATGAGTCGGATAATATCCGAATAAATGGATATGGATTCGAATTCAGATATATTTAAAATACCCGTTGCATATTCGGATATGTTTAAAATACTCGCATCACACGACCCGACCCACTCCAACGACGCCCCGCCCCCACCGGACGGCACCACACTGAGATTCACACATTTGCGTCATGCTATCGTCGGACCTTGACGCACCCAGCTATAAGATCCTGTGCCATTGTCCCACAACTGCCCTGTCTCGACCTCCGGACAGGGGGAGCAGCAGCAACCCCCTACCCCGTTGCCTGCCGCACACACCCACCCCCTAGCATACCCGCCCTGCCACCCCTTCCCCCCATTCTGTTTTTTTTTATTAATCTTTTTTTTTGGGGGGGGAGAGGAAAATGGCTCGAAGCCGTGCCCTCCTGCCACCTGCGCAGGAGGGGAGAGGGGGGGGGTGTCCTGGATTGTTATAGTCACAATTCCAACATTTTTGAACCAACTGTTCAAATAGATGGATATTTTTTTAATTTTACGTAAAAGTGACATAGTTAACTCAATTTTTATTGAAGATTACAACTCTCACCCACCCTGTTAACTCAATGAGTTAACCCCTTTACTTTCAAATTAAAGTTGAGTAAAATATGGGACAATTTAACTCTGTTGAGTTAACCCAAAGTTAATTAACCCTCTACCAAAGCAGAGCTAGAAGATCGGTCGACCTAAAACACCCGAGAAGGTGATTCTCAACAATTGTGCTCGAAGACGACAACAGTCAAACAATCCCCATAGACTAGTCAATCGATAGAAGATCTTGCTCAGGTTATTTTTCAGAGAAAAGATCGATAAATCGATAGCTATGATATTATCAACCAAAAATTATTTTTTTATTTTTTAACTGATCAACCCATTTGAATGGGAGGATCCTACCTAACTTTTTCTCCTCCAGTCCGAGAGACTCGTGGAAAGGAGTTATACAAGGAGAGTTCTCCCCTCTATGAGGTGCTCGATGAGAAAAGAGAAGACACCACTTTCTTGAGTTCCAAGGTTCATCTCTAACGTAGATAAATCTCTCTTCCAATTCCAAACCCAATCTTGTCTAATGGAGTGAATTAGAGGGCTACAGAAGAAAGAAAGTGGGCTCCTGAGTTCCTCCCCCGTGCTCTCCATCTGTTCTTAAAATCAAGGGAGAGGCTCTTCGAAGGATCTACGTCAAGCTCTCATCCCCCTCATTATTTATTATGTTTTTATGGGAAAGATTAAAATTTTAACTCTTTAGTACCTTGAGTGGACATCCTCTTCATTTCTCAAGAGAGAGGTCCCGAGTTCGATCCCGAGTTCTCTTCTCCCCATTAAAAATATATCTATCAAAAAAAAGATTAATTATGCCTTGTATCTCTGTGGGCACGTCATCCTGGTGTGTTAGGTGCTCTTGGGGGGGAGGGGGTGCGTGGTTAGCAAGCTTACTTCTTGCGGGGGAATTGGCCTCTGTGTTTGCTCTGAGATAGATTGTAATACTTGCCATCTTGCTTGCTTAACTTTAAATCACTGAAATTGCTAGTTCAAGCTTAACATGTGCTAACTCTCTCAAACCTCATAGTTTACCACCCCAGTGTTGAGTTTGCCGTGTATTTGGACCAACAAGAAGAAAATATTCTACCTTGTATTAAGTTCGCATCGTCAAAATAAAAAAAAATATCGGACTCTCACGAAAGAAAGTGAAGCTAAGCACCTCGAAATAGAGCAAAGACCTTGTTTTTAATGACACGCGGCATTAGTACCATAAAGTTAAAGGCCCTCTTATACGTATTTGTTTTCTGTATATTTTTTAATCGTAGAATTTCATTCTAAATATTTTCAAGTAATTTTTTAAAAAAAATTTTACATAAAAATTATTATTAGAGATAAACTTATAAAAAATATTTTTAAAAATATATTAACAGATATATCACTAGGTTAATTTAAATAATACATAAACATAATTTAAACGTAATTTTTTTATAAATTTTTGACAAAAAGAAGCGATATATCTATAAATAAATATGACATTTTTACACAATTAAGATTTACAGAGTAATATATCTATTAATATATTTCTAAGAATAATTTTTATTTAAAAAACTTTTTTTCTACTCTACATATCGAAACTTATAATTCTAACCTCGCACACACTCATATATCAAATCTCTTATCCAGTATAATAAAAAGGTTTAACCAATATCTAAAAGTAAAATTTGACCCCGATATACTGTGTGTGTGTGTGTGTGTGAGAGAGAGAGAGAGAGAGAGAAAAGAGAGAGAGAGAGAGAGAGAGTGGGGGAGGGGGGCCGGGCCAACGCCGCTGATATTCTAGTTGATTTTTCTATGCATATTTTAGCTGGCTTTTCTATGCGTGTATTCGTAACCCTTTATAATTGGTTCTTAGATGCATATTCATAGCCCTCGGGGCTAAGGAAAGGGATTAAACGCTATATATATATATATATGAAAAGATATTAGACAAGTTAATTGGTGTATGCGTATTCATAATCCTAGCTAGCCCTAAGGGCTATACATGAAAAAGACATTAATAAACAAGTTAATTAGCCTATGAGTATTATTCATAATTAACCCTTTAGTTAGGGCTATGAAAAGAAGACGTTGGACATGTTAATCGGGAATCAAGGACGGACGCAACAAGCTAATATACGGAAGAAAAGAGACAGCTTTGGCTGCTTCTCTCTCAGCAATTTAACATTCGCGTTCCTGAGAAATGGGCTAAGCAACAACCACCAGTGGTGCATCTGGTTGGCGGGGAAGACCCGCAAAGGCCAAGTAGACGACGCCATATGCGTGGTTTGGACTTTGGATATATATATATATATATACACGGTGGACTGACCTCCCCCAAAAATCCAACGCGAGGGTGTTTGTTTTCACGTTCCATGACGACACATTTCACTCGTGCGAGTTTGATAACATAATAGGCTAAGGAGGATGATCTATTCGGAGTGGTTCACCGGGTCTTTAATCTTAATCAAGATCAGTTAATTTATTTCATTTTTTTTAAAAAATAAATTAATCTATTTCAATTTTATCTAATTTTAATTAAAAGTATCAAATAAAAATAAGTCATCCGACTTTAATTAATGTATCTTACTTGAACTTAACCCGTTATCGAACCAGGCCTCGACATGATTAACTATAGAGTCAACACCATTAAGAACGTGCCTTTTAGCAACCTTACTCCAAACTAGAAGCATTTCTGGACTCTCAAATAATCTTTCTGACCTACGCTGGCAGCTACTTTCTTGCGATATATAACGTATGCCAACATTTTCTTTCGAACAAGACTTAATTTTCTGTTTATTTTATTTCTATGAAAAAATATTAAATAAGAGCGACTTTGATAATAAAACAAAGATAAAATAAGATGAGTTATTCGGAATATCTGCCATTAATCGACTTTAGTGAAAATTAAATTATCTGAATTAAGGTTGAAGCTATTATTGCGAGTTTAACTCATTTTATTCATTTACATGGAATAAGTTAATTCCAGAATAAAGATGAGTTGTCAAATTTAAAAGTAAAAAACTCATAGAATAACTCATCCAGATATATATATATATATATATATATATATATATATATATATATATATATATATATATATATATATATATTCTAACACGTTATCAAAATCATCGTAACGAAATAACATGCACATGGCCGAATATCTAATCTTTTGTTCACATGGCAAACAGAAGATTAAAGTTTTTCTTGAAAAAAAAAATAGAGGTACGAAACCACGAGAGAAACACCGTCACATGTAGAACTAATTAACTATTATGTGAGAAAACTGGCTAGTGCGTGAGATCAGGTCAGGTCCTTCTTGCAATACATGTAGGATATCCATGCATATGATGATGCTTAATTAATTCCATGCATCATCCAGAGAGCTCCTTCTTAGGGCAAGCACAAATCATTAATCATCCAAGTAGCATGCAGGAGACCACCTCTCCAAAAAAAAGATTAAGAGTTTTTTGCATGAAAATCATTGTTAAAAGTAAATTTATAAAAAAATTATTCCTAAAAATACATTAGCAGATATATCACTGAGTTAATTCAAATAGTGCATAAATACCATTTAAGCGTGATTTTCCTACAAGTTGTTGATAAAAAGAGGTGATATGCATACACATAAATATGGTATTTTTGCACAATTCAGATTACACAGTGATATATCTGTTAATGTATTTTTAGGAATGATTTTTTTACAAATTCACTTTTAACCATGGTTTCCATGCAAAAAATCCAAATATTAATTAAGAGACCCAAGATCACAAATTAAATTGCCAGGAAGTGTTAGGATTCTTGAGAGGGAGATTAAATCTATAGAACATGAGTTGTCCAATGATCTCAATGTCAAAATACCGAAAGAACTACAACGGAAACATACCTGAATCCATGGGAAATGGTCTTCCAATCTAGTACAGTGTTCTCCGACGTCACTCCAAGATGATGAGATGTTCAGGAGAAGGAGAAGTCTCGTGTGTGGATTGGAGACCACGACCCGTCCTCTTAAAACAAGAAGACCGTTGTTGTGCGTACGTGTGTTAAAGCACCATTTGGTGTCATTTTCTATTTTAGTCCATCATAGAAATAAAAATAGCACTCTGGTCTCTACATATAATTAAAATATGACCCATACTTTTTTTAAATGCTTATATCTCCAAATCTTTAATTAATCACATTAATAGGGATAAACTTTATGATAGCCCATTGTATATAATTTATTATATATATATGTATGCCCACATTAGATTAAATCCAACAATCTCCCACTTGGACAACATATACATATTCACTTTTACGATTGTATACTGAAACTTTATGAGCTCAAAAATTTGCTATCATCATCAAAAACATCTTCAATCAATCCGGTCCATCAAGTATATCAACATAGGACTAAAGGAGTTTTCATTACATTTAACATAATTCAACCCATCAATAATCACATATGTTAATATAACGAACGACATGGATCAAGTACGGATGTGTAACATGAAAATTACATGCAATGTGATCCAATCATGTCTATTTCCAACTGGTCCAACTTTATTTTTTATTGAGATCAACAAATAACAGAGTGAGAACAAACTGAATTCTTTATTTCTGCAGAAAATATTCATAAATACAAAATATTTCTAAAATATAAACACAAGCTCTGATGCGGGACGAGACACGGACACGACAAGCTCGCGATCGTCCCTTAACGAGGGAAGCGTCGGACGTGCGCGGTTGAGAAACCGGCAAGAGCTAGGGTGGTCGGCTCGCACTTTCGTGCCCGGATCGGGTCACGGGACGGTCACGCTCTCTCTCGTAGCAGCGGTGAATGATAATATAGCGAGCTAACGGACCTAAAGCATGCTCTCTAGCAGCGGCATAAACAAGTATATATGAAAATAAGCAAATGCCGAGTGTAGGGAGCGAGAACGATACCTCCACGCGCTCGGCATGGGGAAGACGGACCCGGCCGAAAACTCGTACTCCCGGGAAACTTAACACACAATAATTACAGCAATGGGAGCATGCCCACTCCACGCAGGGAGGTAAAGGGCTATACAAATGGGCCCGGGAGGACCGAATTTGGGTTGACGGGTAGCTTAGTGTGTTGATTCGGCTACACGCGTGTTCACGACCGTGGGGCCCACGTGCTGTCCGGAGGGGCCGTGTGGGACCCGGTGATACCGCTGTAGTGGAGACACTTGGAGAAGTGCTCCCCGGGCTGGCGGCACGCTGGTTCGCCGACCGGAGGCCGGGCGGCTCCGTTCGGCACCGTTCGGAAAAACCGATCGGAAATCTGCCGGTTCTGTATTTTAGCGCGCGCTCCGGCGAGAACGGACGCTGCAATCAGCACCGGTGTCGGAATGCGACGAGATCAGAGCCGTTGGAAAGCTGCTTCAAAGTACTGAAATCTAGTGGCCTTCAGAAAAATTCACCAGATTTTTACTTTGTGTTGGCGAATTTTATATGCTGCTGTTGTACAGTAACCGAAGATTCAGATCTGCAGAGAATGTTCCTGTTGATTGCCTTTGACCGTGAAGTAGATGTCCGAATTTGAAGATGTGTTCTTCAGCAAGGTTGTAGGAAATCGAATAAGGAAACTAGGACTATTTTTGGATCTGGATTTGGAGGTGGTGGTGATTTTTTATGATTTTTGAAGTGGAGGGTGGTCGGATCTGGGATCTGACTAAAAACACTATATCAGAGGAAGAACATGAATTTCTAAAAATAGATAGAAGGCTGATAAAAAATTAAGAAAATTTATGGAGGTAGGGGGTGATGGACAGAAATCTCAGTAAAATTGGGAGGATTTGGACAAATCAAAAAGATGGTCGGAGGGGGAGAACGCAGAGGTTCTGTCACTGTAGATAGAAACCTGGCAGATTTGGGATGACAGGTTGGACGAAAATGTAAAAATACTAAACGGTGGAGTTTGGGCGTAAAAATTTAGGTGGCACTTGGGATGCAAGGGTAGAACACACCATAAAAATTGTAGCTTGAGATCTTCACGTGGAGGAGAGAAGATATTCGGACAAGAAGCCTCTGTCCATGATGGACAGAACACCGAAGGCGGCTCCGCGGCGGCGTGATGGCGGCACGAACGGCGACGGCACCGATGATCACCGGAGGTGGGGGGAAGGATATATCACTCTAGAATGGGGGTTGGGGATGAAAAAATCAGGGGAGAGAGAGGAGAGGTCGAAATTCTCCAAGAGAGGCGTTCTTGCACAATGATTTTTTCACTTTCATTAATATTCAAATGGAAAATACAAGTATTTATATGCCTCCAATCTAATCCAATCTCCACAATTGGATCTAGGGATGGGGAATGAATGGCCTAAATTAAATGTGACCAACACAAAAAAAAAAAAAAAAATAACCCAAGTGGGAGACAAACTTGACATGGTAGGTAGCCTACCTTAGACTTTTTACTCCCTTTGTCTACCCATGTGGCATTTGACATTCAACCCTTCTAGATGGCCACCTAGGATGGTTGACCAGCCCCACATAGGTGAAATGGACCAATGGGAAAGGGCTGAGGGCCCCCTTGTTGGTCCTACTGTATAATTGCATAAAAACCCACACAATCCATGGGAATGACTCCTTGACTTATAAAGCCTTACATTTGCGTACATACTTTCCCAAGGATATAAACACAAACTAAAAGGATATAAATCTAAAATAAAAAATACATGCTCGGCGTCGATTCCCATCAAGCTCCCACTAAACTAGCACATCATCAAATGACAAGACACCCATGTGAGTAATATGCTCATGAAAGACCTTGGGTGGAAGTCCCTTAGTAAGCGGATCCGCAATCATGGAGTTTGTACCAATATACTTTATAAATATTTGACCACTATGTACTCTTTCTTTAACAACCAGGAGCTTGATGTCTATGTGCTTAGACTTTATAGAACTCATGTTATTGTTGGAATATAACATTGCTGACTTATTGTCACAAAATATCTTAAGTGGTCTTTCAATTCCATCAACAATTCACAACCCGGTGACAAAATTTCGCAGCCATATTCTATGATTTGATGCCTCATAACATGTTATAAACTCCGCCGCCATTGTAGAAGAAGCTACAAGTGTCTGCTTAACACTCTTCCATGAAATAGCTCCTCCAGCCAATAGGTAAATATAGTCTGATGTGGATCTCCTACTATCTTGACATCCAGCAAAGTCAGAATCAGAATATCCAATGATCTCTAGTTGATCTGATTTTCTATATGTGAGCATGTACTTCTTTGTTCTTTGTAAGTACCACATGACCCTTTTGGTTACTTTCCAGTGATCCACTCATGGATTACTTAAGTATCTGCCTAACATTCCAATAATATACGTAATATCCGGACGCGTACAAACCTGAGGATACATAAGACTTCCTATGGCTGATGCATAAGGAATCTTCTGCATCTCTTTAACTTCAAAGTCATTTTTGGGACATTGATTAAGGCTAAACTTGTCACCTTTAACAACATGGGTGTCACCTAGTTTACAGTTCTGCATGCCAAATCTTTTAAGAACCTTTTCGATATAGTCCTTTTGTGATAACACAAGGATATTTCGAGAGCGATCTCGGTATATCTGTATGCCTAATACAAAAGAGACATCTCCAAGATCTTTCATCTCAAAATTTCTTAACAGAAACTTCTTAGTTTCACATAATAATCCTATATCATTGCTGGCAAGCAGTATGTCATCGACATATAAAATCAGAAAAATCTGTTTACTCCCACTGAACTTATGGTATATACAATCATCCACTATATTCATCTCAAAACCAAATGAGATGACAACTTGATGAAATTTGTAATACCATTGACGAGAAGCTTGCTTAAGTCCATAGATGAATTTTTTTAATTTGTAAACCATATTCTTTGGGTCTCCCGACACAAAATTTTCTGGCTGCAGCATATATATCGTCTCATCAATGTCACAATTGAGAAACGCAGTTTTTACATCCATCTGATGTAACTCAAGGTCAAAATATGCCACTAATGCCATTATTACTCTAAAAGAGTCTTTAGATGAAACAGGAGAGAAAGTCTCTTTATAATCAATGCCTTCCTTCTGAGTAAAGCCCTTAGCGACAAGATGAGCCCTATGTCTCTCCACATTACCTTTTGAATCCCTCTTGACTTTAAATATCCATTTACAACCAATGGGCTTCGCACCTTCAGGTAATGGGACAAGATGCCAAACATCATTATCTTTCATGGACTTTATTTCCTCATTCATAGCATCTATCCACTTTTGAGAATTAGAACTTTACATGGCTTGATGGAAGTTGATTGGATCATCTTCCAACACCCCAATGTCAACCTCATGTTCTTGGAGAAATATGATATAGTCATTCGGAATTGCACTTCTCCTTTCTCTAGTGGATCTTCTTAATGGCATTGGTTCTTGAGAGTGTTGAGTTTGTTCTTATGAATCAATTTCATTATTTTGAATGGGAGATGCTTGAATATTGTCTTGATTTGGAATTACTTCTTGAACAATATCAGGCAAAGAAATCTGATCCTGATCATTGTCAATAGCAATCAGAGGAATAGTGACATACTCCTCCTCAAAGATAAAATCTCTAATCTTATCTCCCTTGGCAAACTCAACATCCTCAAAGAACTGGGCATTTCCCGTCTCAAAAATGGACTTAGTTGTGGGATCATAAAACTTGTAGCCCATTGACCTTTCAGGATATCCAACAAAATAGCTGCTGACTATTTTGGAGTCCAGTTTCCTTTCATTAGGCTTATAAAGCTTTGCCTCAGCTGGACAACCCCAAATGTGCAAATACTTCAAACTAGACTTCTTACCTGTCCAAAGCTCATAAGGGATTTTCACAGTGACTTTTGTTGGAACACTTTTTAGCAAATAAGCTGCAATCTTTAATACTTCTCCCCAGAGAGATTTTGGTAAGGTAGATTGACAAATCATACTCCTTACCATATCCTTAAGCGCTCTATTTCTTCTTTCAGCAACACCATTCATGCTAGGGGATCCCGGCATGGTGTATTGTGGGACAATATCACATTCCTCTAGGAATTTAGCAAAAGGTCCTGGACATTGTTCACATGATCCATCATATATACCATAGTATTCTCCGCCACGGCCTGATCTAATGGCCTTTATCCTTTTGTTGAGTTGGTTCTCAACTTCAGTTTTATATTTTATGAACATATCCAATGACTGAGACTTCTCATGAATGAGATACATGTAGCCATATCGAGAATAATCGTCTATGAATGTAATAAAATATTGTTGACCATTCCATGAAGGCATAGGAAATGGCCCACAAATATCCGTATGTATTATTTCTAAGACGTCTGAAGCTCTATTGGCTCATGTTATCCTTTTGTTTGTTTGTTTTCTCTTTATACAATTGACACATGTGTCAAAGTCCGTAAAATCAAGGGAATCAAGAATACCGTCAGACACAAGTCTCTCAATTCTTTGTTTAGAGATATGACCTAATCGCTTGTGCTATAGTGAAGCGGAATTCTCATTGGTTAATTTTCATTTTGTACCGCGTGAACTTATATGCAATGTTTCATTAAATGAGACTACAATATTAAGTAAATATAGGTTATCATTAAATGACAAGGAACCGGTACCAACAATATTTAAACTTTGAAAAAGACTAAACTTACTATTTCCAAATGAACAAGAATAACCAGATTTGTCAAACATAGAAATAGATATCAAATTCCGTCGAAAAGACGGTATAACATAAGTCTCGTTCAAATCTAAATAATGACCAGTCTTTTATAATAACCTAAAAGTCCCTATAGCCTCAACTTCCACTGTTTTACCATCGCCCACGTAGATGTATCTTTCGTCATCATTCGACTTTCGGCAGTGGAGACAACCTTGCATAGACACACTTATATGAGTAGTACCACAGGAATCTATCCACCAAGTGTGTGTGGGTACAGAAATTAAATTAACCTCTGAACAAACGAAAGCGAGAAGTGTACCATTATGCATAGGAATTGAATTAATGCTGGTAGAAATATTATTAGCAGAACTTGCAACTATAACAAAATAAAACAATAGCTCACGTAAGTTTCAAATTATGCTGAAAATAATTATCAAATAATGGTACAGCCCATCACAAGATATCTAGTACAATATTGATATTTTATCTTTGGATAAGAATATTAACTTGCAAGTGATACTCTTGGTATAATAGTCAAATATTGACAATAAATTCTGTCAAATAATAAGCCTTTCTTTGGACCGGCTTATTATTCACATGAAATATGAAATAATTGTCACACATTTACTATTACAAATGTGTATATATGTAATTCGGTCAAATATTAACTATCCTTTGGACTAGTAAATATTTACATGAATTACATAAA
The DNA here is from genome assembly GCA_022559845.1 of Amorphophallus konjac. Classification (NCBI taxonomy): domain Eukaryota; kingdom Viridiplantae; phylum Streptophyta; class Magnoliopsida; order Alismatales; family Araceae; genus Amorphophallus; species Amorphophallus konjac. The sequence continues at coordinate 171,020 of JAHNEJ010002126.1, read as the reverse complement.
TACAATCATCTTGACATTCTAAAATAAATTAATCTTCACAAGAGAGGCTACTTTGGTAGCATGTTGTTTCAATCATTCTAATTCAGAATATTAGATATCTTAAATGTACTAAAATTTGAAGTCAAAGTATTATCTGGATCTTTCTAGATAACAGTCAAATATACACAATATGTATAACTATTAAGGAATCAAATGATCCAGATAATTCATAAAATAAAACTCTTTGATAAACAATGAAGGAAAGCACGGAGACATCTTATATTAAAGAAGACCGATTTAACTTGAGAGGTTAAGGTCTTATGATCACATAAAATCGTATAAACCGAATCTCTGTTCACGTAAGAGCATAAGGTGCAAAAATGACAATAAACGTGGGTGGGACGGTGGGTGAGAATGGTGGAGTAGGCTATGAATATAGAGATATATATGTTCTGTTCTTTCCCACGTGTATGTCGGGAAATCGTAAATATGCATATAAAGAAAACAGAGGGTTCAAAAGGGAAACTCCAAATTCTTTCTGGGTCCCTGGGTAGCGCACCCTTTCTACTCCGCAACGCCATTCTCTGCAGTGAAGTTGCCGCCGCGGCCATGATCAGGGGATTGGAGGTGCCCCTGCACTCGCTCGTGACGCCCCTTCACGGGTGGCCGCACAGCGTGGCTCCCTTCGCGGGTGGCCGCCGTGGTGGGGCCCTGCCAGTTTTGCTTTTGCATCTGGATATCCTGCTAGCCATACGGGAAGCCCGCCTACATGTACCGTCCCTTCCCCGCGGGAACAGAACAACACCCGTGCAATATTCGGAGAACAGAAAATTTGATTTTTGTGATTTTAACATGAATTTATAAAGCTCTGATACCATTATTAAGATTCTTGAGAGGGAGATTAAATCTATAGAACATGAGTTGCCCAATGATCTCAAAATGTCAAAACATCGAAAGAACTATAGTGGAAATATATCTGAATCTATAGGAAACAGTCTTTCAATCTAATACAATATTCTCCGACGTCACTCCAAGATGATGAGATATCAGGAGAAGGAGAAGTCTCGTGTGTGGATTGGAGACCATGACCTGTCCTCTTAAAACAAGAAGACCGTTATTGTGCGTACGTGTGTTAAAACACCCTTTAGTATTATTTTCTATTTTAACCCATTATAAAAATAGAAATAGCACCTTGATCTTTACACATAATTAAAATATGATTTATAATTTTCTTTAAATATTTATATATCTCCAAGTATTTAATTAATCACATTAATAAAGATAAATTTTATGATAGACCATTGTATATAATTTATTATATATATATATTTATATATGTATGTCCACGTTAGATTAAATCCAACCGGAAAAAGTAAGAAAGAAAGAAAGGCAATTAATTAATTAAAGAGAGCTGTTATTCCAGGCATCGATCAAGAACAACCGAAACCAACAAGAAGAAAACACACCACCGACGGCACGAGGGACTCCTCTCCACATAGATACGGTTCAAATGGCCACCCCAACCAGCATCCAACCTTCCACCCATGGGCTAACACAAAGTATGTCTATACATACGGTCGGTTTTGCATGCGGCGGCGGGGGAGCTCAGGCGCCGGGGGCGGCGTCCTTGACCCGGCTGCGCAGATACCCGCCGTACTCCCGGGCGCAGTCCTTGACGTGGCTCGCCGTGTCGACGATCCGGGTGCGGGCGTAGTCCAGGCGGCCCGACCCCGGCGGGTGCCGCCCCCGCACGTACCTGTACACCCACGACGCCGCCGCCAGCGCCACCACCCCGAACCCGCAGGACGTGAGGAACCCCGCCGCCGCCACGAACAGCACCGCCCCCGCCGGCACCCATATCGGGCTCGTCAGCACCACCAGCGGCGCAAAGAAGACGAGGCCCCCCACGGTGGCCGTCAGCGTCAGCCCTGTGAGAAGCAGCAGGATCCCCCCGGAGATCACCAGGGTGAGGAACCCCAGCACCTGGGTCGAGTTGGGCGCCCGCTCTTGGATCTTCCGGAAGAGGGCGGTGCCCGCGGAGGGCGGGAGGGGGGCCCCCGGCCGCTGGGGGCGCAGGACGGGGCCGGTGGCCGCGCCGGCGCCGGGTTGGCGGTCCGCCATATCTAGGTGTCGTGTCTGTGAAGTTGTTCGACGAGGTGTCTTCGGCGATGGCCGTGGAATATCCCCACAGCAGGGAAGAAGAGAAGAAGAAGTACTCCCGTCTTCGGTTTGGCGGAGGGTCTCCCCTTAATGGAGGAGGAGGTGGCCACAAATGGGGGGCGGCTTACACGTGTGAGGGTGGTCTTTCTGACATCCATGCCAGTCGACACGTGTGTGGAGGGCATACCGTTACTCCATGGGGGATGTCTCTCCTGACCATGTCCCCGGTAAAAACAAGGGAGTCCCTTGTGGATGCAATGGCAAAAAAAAAGAGGGTTTTTTTTTTGATCAACGGGGATACAGGGGAGGGGCTGGGTGACGGAAGTAAACCGGTGAGCTTCAGAAATCACGTCTCAGTGTCTCCAGAGTGACGTGACATCTACTTGCGCATCTCCCTTACATGTACGTCAATGTTAAATATTCAACTGAGTCAGTCACTTAGGTCGCCTTTGACGTCCGATTGAAGTTAACATACTCGACTCTGAGGACTCGAGCATGGGAGTCGAGTACGTTAATCACTCTCGATTAGGGAGGTTGTATGTGAGGGAGAGGCGGAGTCCACCGCTCTTCTCTCATCCGCTCCACTATTTTAATCGGATGTCAAAGTGACCATTAAAATCCAAAAAATCTAGAGACTTGTACTCTTCCAAACATTAAATTTGACCCGAGTATCTCATGATTCCTCTTAAGGTGAAAAAACAATTCGACTTCCCAATTGATTCACCACAAAGAAGGATGATTTTGGATGTCAATCTTTTTAGGATTAACCTTTTTAGTTTTAGCATTATACTGAAGGATCTTTTTCTGTCTCACAGGAGCTTCAACCCGAAGAAGTTGAGTCAAAGGTACTTATGTTTGTAGAAGATAAACAACAATGTACTATGTTAATATCATTCTTCTCTTTTATTCTTAGTTGCACGTGAATCGCACCTCCTCTCTCCCCCCCCCCCCCTCCCCACCTCCTTCAGTTTGGGTGGGGTGAGGGGAGGCGGTGTTATAAAAGGTCCAACACATTAGGCTTGATAATTATATGTTTAAAACTTATTTTAAATTTATATTTATTTGATCGAATAATTATCTGAATAAAGTATCTGACGAATAATTTAATCAGATACCAGATAATCTAATTATTAATCGGATACAAATTCAGATATTAAGATATCCGTGTTAGATATTATCTGATTAAATATGAACTCTTAGATCAATATCTAAAGATCCACATATTCTATATTATTTGATTGCTCTTTTTTAATTTTTTTCTCTCAAAATAATTTTTAAAAATAAGAACCCACTTACACTCATTTGGTAAATCCTCTCCTATTTTTTAAGATGAATTCTAGTCTTTTAAGAACCTCTTCTAAAATAAAAACAACATCCACCCTTTCTTTTCTTAAAAAAATAATTCACTATGCTCGTGCGCGGCTCGCATGACTCACTTTCAAGTAGACTCGACTATTATTCGTTTAAAATTCGAACCGAATTCGAATTCATTTGATCAAATAATTATTCGAATAAAATATCTAATAGATAATTTGAATTGGATATCGAATAATCCAATTATTAATTAAATACGAATTCAGATATCACACTATCCGCTTCATATTCGCTCTATTTACAGGTCTACAATCCACTCTAATTTGGATTTGAGTTGACGATTGGACAAACTATATATCTCATGTAAAAGACAACTAAAGATTGCATGAACATAATTTATTTAGTTTTAAATCTTCGAAGAAGTTAGATGGATAAATTTATCTATTTCTAGTAAATTTTGATGGCAAGAAAGAGAAGTGGAGGATGTGTGTCGTTAAAGTTACAGCCCCGCCCACCTACGAAGGTCAGGTTACATGGGTTAGGCTGGATAGACACGGAACTGGACAAGTTGAATTAAGGTTGAGAGAGTTTCTTCCGATGGGTCACATTAGATCAATAGGGTCTCCTTGTAGGGGTGAGCACGGTTTGATTCGATTTAATTTAAAGATATTTTTTTTAAATTAAACTGAATCGAATTAAGGTTTCAATCTTAATCAAATCAAACCAAACTAGTTTGAAACCAAACCAAACCGAATTAATTCGGTTTGGTTTGATTCAGTTTGAACCATATTCATCTCTCCTTTTAAAAATTAGATTGGATACAAATAATAATGGAGAAAGGTATGGTAAAAAAATTTCTACCCAAATAAAGTAAATATTAAAAAAATAACTTAAACAGTTGTAACTTATAAGAACAAGCTCCATAATATTTTCACATAAATAATTAAGAACTTCAGTTACAGTAAAATAGAAATTGATTTGAAATCTATTTCATAAAGTCGGAAACCCTATTAAGATGGCGGGAATTGAACCTTTTGAATTGGAATTTATAGTTACATATACATTTATATTAATTTGATAAAAATATTCTTAAATTCGCGTTATTCGATTCGGTTTGATTTTGTTCGATTTATTGAATTTTAAAATCAAACCAAACTAAAATTTTTAATACGATTCGATTTGAATTCAAACCGAAAATTTTTAAATTTCAATCCAAATCAAATCGAATCAAATCTATCGGTTCGATTTAATTTTCGGGTTGAACCCGAATAATGATCACCCCTATCTCTTTGAGAATTGAATGGGTTAAGACTGAGGTGGCGTATTCGTGAGGAGACTCATTCGATACCACGAGGTCAAACGAGCAAATCTCGAGCCTTCCTCGTAAAAGGTGATTTGGATGAATTATTATGAGTTTTATCGAAGCAGAATGACCGCGTAATCAATAGAATTGGCACATGATTGATGAATATGTCATCCCATGATAGGCTATCCGATTCTCAAAGAGGTCATAGAGAATTACGCTGAATTATTACTTACTATAATAACGAAAAGCATTATTTTATCTTGTCTAGATGAACTAGTCAAACCTACATGTTCCGCGCACATTTAATTTTGGAACAATAAAATCAAAAATTATAACTAGGCTAACGAGATATTTAGCAATATATCTTGTTTAATAATTTATCTCAAATATGCCATTATTAATTCTATATTCTTTTGAATATCTTCTTTAAACAAACTTTATGTCAAAAATACTTGCCATTAATTTTATGTATTTTTATCACAAATATTCTACTTTCACATATAAAATTAAGTATTTAAAAAAATCTCTACATAAAGAAATCTCTTGAACAGTGTATCGTGTGAACGAGAATGAGAAAGAGAAAGAGATGAAGATAGAAAGGCAAACTTTATGAAAGACTTCTTCTACCTTGGTTAAAAGTTAGCCATCGTTAAAAGTTAGCCAAAGTTGAATAATATATTTTAACATAATGCCAACATACAACGAAGACAGATGCATTTTTCAAATATTGTGATATTTTTAGGTAACTAAAAAATTGGGAAAATAGAAGTGATACTTCTATGAATAAACTCTTCAAGAGGATACACAAATAAAAATTCCTAAATTAAAAGTCTTGTCTACTAGGGTGTTGGGGAGCATTTTTATTTTTGAAGTGATTTCAATCTATAAAATTAGTCTATCTCAAATTTTGACCTATTTTTAAAAAATGACGTAAATGACTGCTAACATGTTTGGCAAATTTGATATAAATTTTAAAACTTATGCAGAGTCGTTTGACCGGAGGAGGAAGATGGAGGAGAGGGTGTGCTGGGCCTCCCTGCACTGGTGGGATGTTGCAGGCCACCATGAGCTCACTGTCGTCGTACCTAGCCCTGCACCCCCACCTCACCGTCCAACTCTCCCCTCCATCATCGTACACTGGGAAGCCCTCCTCCCCCACCAAGTCCACCACCGTGGCTGCCGCTCGTCGCACACCCACAAGCAGCCCTTCTCCCCCTCCTCGTACACTGGGCAACCCTCCTCCCCTCCACCCTCGCCGATGTTGCAGGCCACCGTCATGGCTGCTGCGAGCAAAGCGCCGCAAAGGCCACCGCCGCAACTGACGCTTGTCGCACACCCACCAGCTTAGCACTGCCCACGACTTCACCCTGTGCCTGCGCCCAATGGCCGAGAGGCCATCGGCGAGGTGGACAACGCGCGAGGCTTGTGGTGGCGGCGGGAAGAGGGGAGGGAGACGGGAGGGGGACGCGGGCAGAAGGGTGATGCGACGGTGGGGAGGGGAGGTGGACGCGTGCCGGAGGGACATGCGGCGTGTGGGAAGGGGAGGTGGATGCCGGCGGTCGGAAGAGGGGAGGTGGACGCCCGTCAGGGAGGGTGAGGTGGACATGCGACGTGGAGAAGTTTTTCTCGAGAAGTTTTCCTCCTCCACCGCCAGCCCCCTCCCGCTGGCGCCGAGCGGTCGAGAATGGAGTGAGGAACGAGGCGGTGGCGTGGTGAGGCTTCGTCTGTGAATTTCAGAACCCAGCGACGATCCAAGTGGCGTTTTCACGTGGAATCGGCATCTTCGACGCGGGAAATCATCGGTGGAGGTAGGGGGACGGATCTCTTGCCCTTATATTTCATTTTTCCACGATTTGTAGGCAGAGGCGAGGCCGAGAGTGGGTTTTCGTTCATACCGGGGCGATTTTTCCATTTTTTGGGCGAGTGACGCTTTTTGTCGGATCGAGCGACGTTTTACCGTTCTATTTCGTGCATTTAGTGGTTTAGGACAAGGGGTAAGGTCCCCGATGTTTTCCCCCTCGATCGAGATCGAGTGGGGAGTGGAATGGAACCCCACGATTGGGGTCGGGTTGCAGGTTTGCTGATTTCGGTCGATCGGCCAGCACGGTTCTGTCGACCGAACCACGGTGAGGGCGACCGAGTCAGTTCGGTCGACCGACCATCTGCTGGGAGGTCGACCAACCCTAGGGGTAGGTCGACTGACCCCAGTCTCCTTAGCCGGTTTTGGCCTCCGGTTGTGACCCTTTGGTCGACCTTTGGCCCCGTGGATGCCTTAGACACCTCGTGGGGACCGAGAGCGTATTTTTGGGTGTCCGAAGGAATCATGTTACCTCGATTAGCATGCCCGTATTATTTTGAGGGTCCGAGTGACCCCATGTGTTCTAGGCTTTCTTGTGGTGCTAGATTGAGTTACTGTGTATCGGTGTAGGTGAGGAGGGCTATCCCCGCACCATGTTAGCTTCTTCAGAAAGCGGTTTCTGTGTGGGTCATGTGTATAGCCAATGACCGAGCATCCTGTGGCCCAGCTTGGGGCTGGGATGTAATGCCCTACAAATTTATAGTTTAACATTTTATTTGATTAATAATAAATTTAATTTTAACCTAGATATTTAAATTATTAATTTTATTATATTTATTTTGTGCATGGTAAAAAAAGGAGGAAAGAAAGGAAAGAAAAGACAAACAAAAAAAATACAAAGGGGGCTAAGTGTTTAAAAAAAAGAGATCAAATGTAAAAAAAAAATGGTCGTGGGCGGGCGGCCGCCCACGCGCGCGCGGGGGCGGGCGCACCCCCCCTTTCGGCCTCGCGACTTATGTTTTAAAAAAAATATTATCTTATTAAATATTTCTATTAGTTTAAACCCCTTCTTCTATTTAGTCAAATCCCATATGCCCTGTATAAAAAAAAGAAGAATATGGGGTAGTCAAAAGAAAGGAGTTTAGTGGGTTGGTGAATCTTTGAATGTTATTTTTTATTTAATTAATATTAAAATAAATATTTAATTCTCACCCTTGATTTAAATCAATGACTAAGATTGATTAGAGGAAAATCCCTATAAATAGACATGAGAGGGGTTTCATTTGCCCTCCTTTGGGACTGGCTACGTGAAGTGTAAAATGAGAGAGTGGAGGGCTAATTAAGGTGGTGTTAAAGCTTCATTAAGATAAGAGATTTAGTATTAATCCTCTTGATTAGCATATTTAAAATGATTTAAGGTGTGTTAATTAGCGTCTATAGAGATAATTAAATCCAGAGATCTCTATTTCACCATGTCTGATCATATCTTAGTCGAATTACCATGAGATCATTAGTGTTAAGGTATGTGATTAAGGGTAAAATCAAGTGATTAATATACTATAATTAGAAACGGTATATGATAAATTTAGAATGTTTTCAGAATCATGAGATCTGATATTCTAAGCTCTCTGTAAAAATTTTCATATCTGATTCAAATTATTTTCACGTTTAAAAATATTTTAATATTATCTTAAAGGTGTTTAATTATACTAAAAGGCTCAAAGGGTGATATAAAATCACCACAAATTGTAGTAATGCAACTTACTATGAGACCCATGTGTAGAGAAATTTTTACTTTTTTTGATCACGACATTTTTATTAATAAATTTTTAATACATGATAAATAAATAAATAATTATCTAGAAATTAGAGATACTATTCATAAAAATTATAGGATTTCACAGTATGGTTCTTACATTGAGTGTGATGTATTCCTAAAATATCAATAATTATAGATCTCCGTAAGTGAAATTATAAAATTGTTAATATTTTCTTAGAAGTATAAAATTATGAGCAAAGTAGAAATACTACGTAGAAAATTTTAAAACTTTACCATAAAACTTAACTATATGTTATAACTAATTTAAAATTTTATATTTTTTTGATCACTGAATCTTGACTTGTATAATTTTTAATGTTTGAATAAATAATTAAAAATTGAATAAATGTTAATATTCTGTGAAATTTTTTGAGAAAGTTACAAAACTGATATTTGATGTTAATAAGTTAATTGTTAATATATTGTAGTCATTGTAAACATTCTAGATAATTTTCTCTATTTAAAAACTATTGTTGTAAATTTTAGAAACTGATATAAAATTTTAGAAATTAGAGATACTAAATGAAAAATAGTAAAATTTCTTATATATGATAATTCTATCTCGAACAACGTTCTGTAAATTTTGAGTAATTTTCTGATATTGTGGACATATTTAGTTAATTTATTATTCATGATGCATTTTTGTTATTCTATCAAATTATTTGTAATACAGTGTGAAAAATAATAAAAAGTTTCAAAAATGATATTTCAATTATAAATGATGGTTTAAAAAATTATGGTGCTTTTTAGAGTACTATGGTTAAATTTAATAATTTTCCATACATAGGAGAATTTAAATGATTATGGAAAATTTTCAATTTCTCTATGAAAAATTATGAAAACGTTTCTGTGTAATGTTACATACAACTGTGATCTTCAGTAAAATTTTAATGGTCTTATGGACATGGTAGCTAAAGTTAGTCAATTTATGATGCATGATTGAGTATAATTAACTCTGGAAAAATTATGAATACTATGTGAAAATTGATGATAATTTTATGTTTCGATCCTACATGTCAATGTGTTAGTTTTCTGAAATTGCAATGAATTCTGAGTTATGTGAACTGAATTAGAAATCTTTGATATATATATGGAGTATAAGTAATTCTGGAAAAATTATAAATACTATCTGAAAAATGATGCTAATTTTCAGTTTTGATCCTTCATGTTAATATGTTGTTTCCCTGAAATTTCAATGCATTCCGATATTTATAAATATAATTAGAAATTCTTGATATATATATATATGCCTTTATAATTGGATAACTTTAGAATTTTAGAAGTTTAAAACAAAAAATTCAGTACTGACATATTTCATACGTAATATTCACAGCATGAATTTTTGAATGGCATGTGTCCATTTCATATGAGTTACATATATATTTATAATTACCGTACTGTTATTACTGTCAAATGGACACTGCCACCATAGGGGGAGACTGGAATCAAGCCATAGAAATGCCCCTACGGGGAGATTCACGCTATTTACTAGTCCCGAGGGTAACAGGGATGAAATCCTAGAGGTGAATAAATACCACTGGTTAAGGTGGCGAGGACTTCTCCCAATTTTACGCCGTAACCAAGACTCATCACTATTTACCTAGGTGATCGAGTACCGACTGATTATATTTCTAGTGATGGTTTGGGCACTATATCTTGACTAGTTATATCACTGTTACTGCTCACTGAATTGAAACTACTATTACTGCTTACTAAATTGATATTGAAACTACTGCTACTGTTCACTGAGTCATTATTGAAATGACTGTTACTGCTCACTGAATTGATATTGGAACTGCTATTACTGGTCACTGAATCGATACTGAAACTACTATTACTGCTCATTGAATTGATATTGAAACTAATGTTATTACCTACTGAACTGTTATTGTATTTTACTGTGATTACATTATAAATGTTTACTATTAATGAATTCCCAATATATCAAATGGTGATTTGGAAAAGGGCAGATTTAAATCTGTTTAGATCCTTTCACTATGTATGAGACTACTCTGCCTTGTACTGGAATCATTCTATTGATAAATGAACCGAATTATATTGCATGGTAATGTTTACTAATGTTGAATTTTTATTTACTTTGTCATTGATAGAATAAAGCTTTAATGTACCGCATGACTTTATCTGTAAAATGTTAATATCATGACTTATGATCATAAAATTAAAATTGAGTTAAATGTAGTAATCTCATGTGTTATCTATTTGAAATTATGCCCAAGAATGACTTATAAAATGAAATACCGTAAATCACTTTGGATATGTGGATACATGTTATGACTGGGGATTGTGCCTAGTCTCTTACTCGGTCTATTCGTAGACTCACCCTGTTGAATATTTTTAGGAGAAGAGGTAGAAGAAAGTAAGGAGTGATCTCGCAGGTTTCTGACCGCAGCTGGGATTTACTTCGTGTCATTACCTTAGGTAATTATGTTAGAAAAAAAATGTGTGTAAAATTTGGTTATGTAATAAATGACTTGTTAAATTGTTAATCTTTATTTCGATCCATGTGGATGAAGTCTTTTGGCTGTAAGTTGACTGATGGAGTAATTTTATTTCCGCTGCAATGATATCTCAATGTGTATGCGAAATTTTTTACCAAAATGTACCGTTTGGGTTGTGCCACTGTGACATTTTGATCGAGATCCGACGTGAGTCTTTACGATTGGATCGAGTTTACGAGTCGGGACGTCACCGAGAGTGGTATCAGAGCCACCGTGGTTGAGAATTTACATAAATGGTCATCAGCCTAATCCACATTTTAAAAGATTTAAACTAGTAAGTTGTTATGACAAAACTTAACCGTATAATTGTATTGTCAGACCATGGCGAGAGGAGGTCGTCGTGCAGTTCAGAATGACGATGCTCAGGAGGAGCCGAGAGGACCCTCGTCTCCGCCCCCACCACCTTTGGTGGATTATAGAATGTTCATGCAAGGTCTATTTCAAGCTATACAAACCCAGGCTCAAACACAGGTGGCACTTCAGGAGCAACTCCAAACTCAAGCAGCATCACCCCAGGAGCAGATCTTTGGAGGGGTGACCATGATGGAGAGATTTCGGCGGATGGCTCCACCCTCTTTTAAGGGGGAGAGTCAGCCAATCATGGCTGAAAATTGACTCCGCGAGATAGATAAGATTTTCCAGGTCATCCGGTGTGCGGATGAGGACAGGACGAGTCTGGCGGCGTACATGCTGCAGGAGAGAGCAGACGTATGGTGGGCGTCTATGCTAAGGAATCAACCTGATAGATTCGAGCATGATATTTCTTCGAAAGAATTCAAGGAGCTATTCACGGTAAAGTACATACCAGAGCATGTGCAAGACAAGATGGAGCAAGACCTTTTGGCCCTAACTCAAGGGTCGATGACCGTGCTCGAGTATGAGACTAAGTTCGCGGAACTATCAAAGTATGCACGGCATATTGCTACAGATGAAAGAAGGAAGGTTAAGAAGTTTGTGGCGAGACTACGACCGTCGGTTCGAACCCGTCTAGTTGCACTGGATCTTGCTACGACGGAGGAGGCTCTTGGCGCGGCTTGTCGTCAAGAGAGTGACATGAAATTATATTAAGAGGAGAAGAAGACTTCAACAAAGAGACCATTAGCACCATTTCACCGGTATGACAAAGGCAAAAAAGTGATGAAGAATCCATCGCAGTCATTCATGACAGGTAAGACCACACCACCAGCAAGAAGCAACGACAAACCAGAATGTAAACAATGTGGCAAGCGACATGGCGGGGAAGTATGCTAGATCATGACCGGTAGGTGTCTTCGTTGTGGCGAGAAGGGCCACATGATCCAAGACTGTCCGAAGATGATGCAGCCTGTAGCAGCTCGGCTAGTAGCAGCCAGACCAGTAGGAGCGGGACCCGCAGGGAGACCCTGAGCGCCAGCTCGGGTGTTTGCACTAGCTAGAGAGGATGCTGAGTAGGCAGAGGACCTCACAGAAGGTACTATTACTATCAATAGTATTCATGATAGAGTATTGTTTGACACCAGTGCGACACATACTTTCATTTCCAAGAGGTTTGCTAGTCAATTGCATGAGAAATTTGGGGTTGAGTCATTAGACCTAGACGTGCCCCTGTTGGTACACACACCTACAGGAGCGGTGTATACCAAGAGGCATATACCCTCACTGTCAGTTAATATAAAAGGAAGAGCTCTGCCTGGTTATTTTTGTTGTTTAGCTATGCAAGACTTTGATGCTATCTTAGGACTGGATTGGTTAGAAGAGCATTATGCTCTAATAGATTGTTGAAGGAAGAGAGTTATTTTTCGCATCCCTAGAGAGAAAGAGTTTTCTCATCCCTTACTGAAGCATATGGCTGGAAAGAAGTTGGTGGTTTCAGCAATGAAGGCTGTGCGAATGTTGAGAAAGGGGTGCGATGCATTCTTGGCAAGCGTAGTCACGAAATCTGATGCTGACTAGGCACCGACCATAGCAGAGATTGAGGTTGTTCGGGAATTCCTTGATGTGTTTCCAGAGGATTTGCCCAGGTTACCACCTACAAGGGAGTTAGAGTTTGCCATCGACTTGTTACCCGGCACTGCACCTGTCTCTAAGACACCCTACCGAATGGCCCCAGCAGAATTGGCAGAGCTGAAAAAGTAACTTCAAGACTTGTTAGACAAGGGGTTTATCCGTCCAAGTGTGTCATCATGGGGAGCTCCAGCTCTATTTGTGAAGTAGAAGGATGCTTCTCTTAGATTATGCGTTGACTATCATAAACTTAATGAGGTGACCATTAAGAATAAGTACCCTTTACCTCGCATTGATGACCTGTTTGACCAGTTGCAAGGAGCCACGATATTCTCAAAGATTGATATGCGTTCGGGATACCATCAATTGAGAATAAGGGAAGAAGACACATCCAAAATGGTGTTTCGAACGAGATATGGCCATTATGAATTCTTGGTGCTACCTTTTGATCTGACAAATGCCCCTACAACATTTATGGACTTGATGAATCGGGTGTTTAGACCTTATATTGACACCTTTGTGGTTGTCTTCATCGATGATGTGCTGATATATTCCCCTGATGAACCTTCACATCGAGAACACTTGAGAATCATCCTCGAGATGCTAAGACTACATAAGTTGTATGCTAAGTTTAGCAAATGTGACTTTTGGCTGAAGGAGATCCATTTCCTTGGGCATGTAATCTCAGGCAGTGGTGTTGCCGTTGACCCTGCAAAGGTTCAAGCGGTATTGGAATGGGAGACTCTTAAATCTCCCACGGAGATTCAGAGTTTCTTAGGGTTAGCTGGCTATTATCGCCGCTTTATCAAGGGATTCGCATCCCTAGAGGCGCCACTAACCAAGTTGACCCGAAAGAGAGTCAGATATATATAGTCTGAGAGTTGTGAGAAGAGTTTCCAAGAGCTGAAGGCTAGGCTGACGTCGGCACCAATTCTCGTTTTGCCTAACAATGTGGAAGACTTCACCATCTACTCTGATGCATCAAAGGTCGGGTTATGCAGTGTATTGATGTAAAATGGAAGGATGGTCGTTTATACTTGTCGCCAACTAAAGGAGCACGAGCGAAACTACCCAACTCATGATTTGGAGTTGGCTGCAGTGGTTTATGCTTTAAAGATCTGGCGTCATTATCTTTATGGTGTCAAGTTCGAGGTGTTCACTGACCACAAGAGTCTAAAGTACCTATTTTCTCAGAAGGAGTTGAATCTAAGACAAAGAAAATGGGTTGAATTCGTAAAAGACTATGACTTTGAACTGCGATACCATGTAGGAAAGGCGAATGTAGTAGCCGATGCTCTCAGTAGAAAAAGGGTTATGGTGCAGTAGGACTGGAAGATGATTAAAGACGGAGCGCAAATCATGGTTGTGATCGAGCCTCAGTTATGTCATGCATTTGTGGCTCAACAATGCTTGACAAAGTGATAGAGGTGCAAAAAGATGATCCCCAGCTGCAAGAATTGATAGGAAAGATCGACTTTGCTCATGATGAAGATGGAGTGATTCGGTTTCAGCACCGGGTTTGTGTACCTGATTTGGCCGATATTAAAAGGCAGATTCTGGAGGAAGCTCACCGATCAGTGTTCTCTATTCATCTAGGAGATCATGGACCGATTTTCAAAGTCTGCACATTTCCTTCCTATGAAGGTGAAGCAATCAGTGGAAAGTTTGACAAGACTATATGTAGATAACATCGTCAAACTTCACGGGATTCTAAAGTCGATCATCTCCGACAGGGATCCCCGGTTCACATCCAGATTGGGGCAAGGGTTACAAGAAGCTTTTGGTTCGCGGCTCAAACGCAGTTCGACTTTTCACCCACAAACTGATGGTCAGTCTGACGATTCAGACACTGGAGGACATGCTTAAGGCTTGTGTTCTGGATTGGAAGGGCGATTGGGAGCGACATTTACCTCTTGTGAAATTTACTTATAACAATAGCTTCCACGCAAGTATAGACATGGCTCCATTTGAGACACTATATGGTAGACCTTGTAGGTCTCCGTTGTGCTAGGAGGAAACATGGGACATGCAGCTTGTGGGGCCAAATATTGTACAAGAAACCACAGAAAAGATCAGGTTGATCAGGCAGAGATTGACGACATCACAAGACCGACAGAAGAGTTATGCTGATAACCGAAGGAAGGAGCTGACATTTGAAGTTGGTGATCACGTTTTCCTCAAGGTATCTTCGATAAAAGGAATCGTTCGGTTCGGCAAACGTGGGAAGCTAAATCCACGGTTCATCAGACCGTTCGAGATTCTGGAGAAATTAGGGAATGTGGCATATCGATTGGCTTTACCTCCGTCTTTGAAGGGAGTACATCCGGTGTTCCACGTGTCCAGACTGAGGAGGTACGTGCATGATCCGACACATGTGATTAGTTTTGAGCAAATGCAGTTTCAACAGAACCTATCTTATGAGGAGTAACCTGTTCGAATTCTAGACCGCAAAGAGCAGGTGCTGAGGACTAAAGTCATTCCATTGGTGAAGGTACTATGGAGGAGCTTCTCGCAGGAGGAGGCCACATGAGAACTAGAGAATGAGATGAAGAAGAAGCACCCTCGATTGTTCGGTATGCGATCTAACCCCAAACTTCGAGGACGAAATTTTCTTTAAGGGGGAGAGGGTGTAATGCCCTACAAATTTATAGTTTAACATTTTATTTGATTACTAACAAATTTAATTTTTACCTAGATATTTAAATTATTAATTTTATTATATTTATTTTGTGCATGGTAAAAAAAAGGAGGAAAGAAAGGAAACACAAGACAAACAAAAAAAATACAAAGGGGGCTAAGTGTTTTAAAAAAAGAGATCAAATGTAAAAAAAAAAACGATCGCTGGCAGGCGGCCGCCCACGCGCGCCCGCATGCGGGCGCACGAACTGGCGCACGCCCCCCCCCTTTTTGGCCGCGATTGCGACATATGTTTTAAAAATATATATATTGTCTTATTAAATATTTCCATTAGTTTAAACCCCTTCTTCTATTTAGTCAAATCCCATGTGCCCTATATATAAAAAAAGAAAAATATGGGGTAGTCAAAAGAAAGGTGTTGAGTGGGTTGGTGAGCCTTTGAATGTCATTTTTTATTTAAATAATATTAAAACAAATATTTAATCCCCACCATTGATTTAAATCAGTGGCTAAGATTGATTAGAGGAAAACCCCTATAAATAGCCATGAGAGGGGCTTCATTTGCCCTCCTTTGGGACTGGCTATGTGAAGTACAGAAGGAGAGAGTGGAGGGCTAATTAAGGTGGTGTTAAAGTTTCATTACGGTAAGGGATTTAACATCAATCCTCTTGATTAGCATGATTAATATATTTAAAATGATTTAAGGTGTGTTAATTAGTATCTATAGAGAGAATTAAATTTGGAGATCTCTATTTTACCATGTGTGATCATATCTTAGTCGAATTACCATGAGATCATTAGTGTTAAGGCATGTGATTAAGGATAAAATCAAGTGATTAATATACTATAATTAGCAACGGTGCATGATAAATTTAGAAAGTTTTCATAATCATGAGATCTGATATTCTAAGCTCTCTATAAAAATTTTCATGTCTTATTCAAATTATTTTCACGTTTACAAATATTTTAATATTATCTTAAAGGTGTTTAATTATACTAAAAGGCTCAAGGGGTGATATAAAATCACCACAAATTATAGTAATGCATCTTACTGTGAGACCCATGTGTAGAGAAATTTTTATTATTTTTGGATCACGATATTTATGTTAATAAACTTTTAATACATGATAAAAAATAAATAATTATATAAAAATTAGAGACTATTCATAAAAAGCTTAGGATTTCACAGTATGGTTCCTACATTGAGTGTGATGTATTCCTAAAATATCAAGAATTATAGATGTTCGTAAGTGAAATTACAAAATTGTCAATATTTTCTTAGAAGTATAAAATTATGAGATAAGTAGAAATATTATATAGAAAATTTTAAAAATTTACTAGAAGACTTAAATACATGTTATAAGTAATTTATTAAAAGTTCATATTGTTTTGATCACTAAATCTTGACTTGTATAATATTTAATATTTGAACAAATAATTAAAAAATTGAATAAATGTTAATATTCTGTGAAAAATCATGGGAAAGTTACAGAACTAATATTTGATGTTTATAAGTTAATTTTTAGTATATTTTAGTCATTGTAAACATTCTAGATAATTTTCTCTATTTAAAATCTATTGTTGTAAATTTTAGAAAATGATATAAAATTTTAGAAATTAGAGATACTAAATGAAAAATAGTGACGTTTCTCGTATATGATACTTCTGTCTGGAACAACGTTCTGTAAATTTTGAGTTATTTGTTGATCGTTGTGGACATATTTAGTTAATTTATTATGGGTTTTTTACATGGAAACCATTGTTAAAAGTGAATTTACAAAAAAACCATTCCTAAAAATGTATTAGCAGGTATATCATTGAGTTAATTCAAATAGTGCATAAATGCCATTTAAACGTGATTTTCTTGCAAGTTGTTAGTAAAAAGAAGTGATATGCATACAAATAAATATGGCATTTTTGCACAATTCAGATTACGCAGTGATATACATGCTAATACATTTTTAGGAATGATTTTTTTGTAAATTCACTTTTAACAATGGTTTCCATGCAAAAAACCCATTTATTATTCATGATGTATTTTTGTTATTCTATCAAAATTATGGTGATTTTCAGAGTACTGTGGTTAAATTTAGTAACTTTCCATGTATAAGAGAATTTAAATAACTATGTAAAGATTTAAATTCCTGTATGAAAAATTATGAAAACTTTTCTGTGTAATGTTACATGAAACTGTGATCTTCAGTAAAATTTTAATGGTCTTATGAGCATGGTAGCTAAAGTTAGTCAATTTATGATGCATGATTGAGTATAAATAACTCTAGAAAAATTATGAATACTATATGAAAATTGATGATAATTTTATGTTTCGATCTTACATGTCAATGTGTTAGTTCTCTGAAATTGCAACCAATTTAAGTTCTGTGAACAGAATTAAATTTTTTTGATATATATATGGAGTATAAGTAAATCTAAAAAAAATATAAATACTGTCTGAAAAATGATGATAATTTTCAGTTTTGACCCTTCATGTTAATATGTTGTTTCCCTGAAAATTTAATGCATTTTGATATTTGTAAACAGAATTAGAAATTTTTGATATATATATATATATATATGCCTTTATAATTGGATAACTTTAGAATTTTTGAAGTTTAAAACAAAAAAAATCAGTACTGGCATATTTCATACGTAATATTCATAGTATGAATTTTTGAGTGGCATGTGTCCATTTCATATGAGTTACATATATATTTATAATTATCGTACTGTTATTACTGTCAAATGGACACTACCACCATAGGGGGAGGCTGGAACCATGCCATAGAAATGCCCCTATGGGGAGGTTCACACTATTTACTAACCCCGAGAGTAACGGGGATGAAATCCTGGAGGTGGACAAGTACCACTGGTTAAGGTGGAGAGGACTTCTCCCGATTCTACGCAGTAACCAAGACTCATCACTATTTACCTAGGTGATCGAGTACCGACTGATTGTCCTTCTAGTGGTGGTTTGGGCACTGTGTCTTGGCTATTTATATCACTATTACTGCTCACTGAATTAAAATTGAAACTATTGTTACTGCTTACTGAATTGATATTGAAACTACTGCTACTGTTCACTGAGTCATTATTGAAATGACTGTTACTGCTCACTGAATTGATATTGGAACTGCTATTACTGTTCACTGAATCGATACTGAAACTACTATTACTGCTCATTGAATTGATATTGAAACTAGTGTTATTACCTACTGAACTGTTATTGTATTTTACTGTGATTACATTGTAAATTATTACTATTAATGAATTCCCAATATATCAAATGGTGATTTGGAAAAGGGCAGATTTAAATCTGTTTGGATCCTTTCACTATGTATGAGACTACTCCGCATTGTACTGGAATCATTCTATTGATAAATGAAACGAATTATATTGCATGGTAATGTTTACTAATGTTAAATTTTTATTTACTTTGTCATTGATAGAATCAAGCTTTAATGTACCGCATGACTTTATCTGTAAAATGTTAATATCATGACTTATGATCGTAAAATTGAAATTGAGTTAAATGTATTAATCTCATGTGTTATCTATTTGAAATTATGCCTAAGAATGACTTATAAAATGAAATACCGTAAATCACTTTGGATATGTGGATACATGTTATGACTGGGGATTGTGCCTAGTCTCTTACTCGGTCTATTCGTAGACTCACCATATTGAATATTTTTAGGAGAAGCGGTAGAAGAAAGTGAGAAGTGATCTCGCAGGATTCTGACCGCAGCTTGGATTTACTTCGTGCCATTACCTTAGGTAGTTATGTTAAAAAAATGTGTGTAAAATTTGGTTATGTAATAAATGACTTGTTAAATTGTTAATCTTTATTTCGATCTATGTGGATGAAGTCTTTTGGCTCTAAGTTGACTGATGGAGTAATTTTATTTCCGCTGTAATGATATCTCAATATTTATGTGAAATTCTCTACCAAAATGTACCGTTTGGGTTGTCCCACTGTGACGTTTTGATCGGGATCCAACATGAGTCTTTACGACTGGATCGGGTTTATGAGTCAGGATGTCACATGGGGGCTTCTTGGTCTCCCTGGGAAAGGGAATGAACTCGACTGTTATGAGCCGCCTTAAGGATTCTTTTGACCGTGGTTTCTGACCCTTGGATTAGGATAAATTGGCGGCATAGAGCCGTATTGTACGACGATCTTGGCCTGAGTCGCGTGACTCAAGGACCGTTGGATTAGTAGGTCTAGCTAGCCATCCAGAGTCTGGTGGCACTGAGCCACTCGGTACTTGATGATACTTGCGACGGGTGCGTACGTGACCTTCGATTCTTCGGTGTTTCCTCTCTACGGAGAGTGTCGACGTTTAGTGACTCCCCACTAGTCATAACTTGCCTAGGTACGTGTGTGCCGACCTACCAGAGAGTGGGTGGAGAGGTACACCCAGGAGAGATGGTTTTGGGCTAGTTACCGTAGGGCCTCCCACTGTGGCAGCTCAAGTCCGGGTCAGGAGGAAAACCAGCTAGAGGGCTTGATGTAGCCCAGTCAGTCAGTGTGTGCGTACGTGGTTGGGGACTTTAGATGCGTGCTGACGAGCACGACCCCGACTAGACCCTTGTCTTGTGTTCTTTGGTTACTTTGTATAGTGTCTCAGTTTCCACCTGGGGCGAGTATGGACACACTTGGGGTGCGGTCTAAGATGTCAGTGGACACATCCGACCTTACTTCTAGTGGACAGGTACTCCCGTCACGTGACACGTGACTCTCTTATCTCAAGATTTAGTTTCCCATCTGCGAGATGTGGTTCTTCCGGTAGCTTCCGTGTGTTTCCCCGACACTGAGGTCTCGATTTTTCAGTAGGGTTACTGAGGTCTTACCCGTAGATAAAGTAAGGTTCATGACTGCGAAGTTATGACTGTACCCCCGGACCGCATGGTCTTGGGTTGGGCCTCCGTCTGCGAGGACGAGCCTTCACGATAGAGTTGTCGTGATTTTCCCTTCCTAGTAGCGTGGCTTTCCCCGGACTGTGAGATCGGGGTTTACTTTTTGTGCCGTTAGGAGTAGCTTATCGAGTCGTGGTTCTGCCACCGATGTTACTGTTCTTGTTACGGCTGTTCCTCCCGCTGTTATTGTTACCGCTGCTACTCCTATTGTTGTTGTTGTTATTATTGTTGTTATTGCTATTGTTTATTACCGTTGTTTTGTGGTGTGGATCTGTGGGACCCTTACTGAGCCAATGAGATGAGGCTCACACCTGTCTTTTCAAGTGTTGTGATTCCTCCTCGAGATTAGAAGGTGCCGCGTGGAGGTTCGTAGTTGCCAGCTTGCCAGAGCCGGGAGCTCACCGGGTGTTTGAGTACGTTCCTTTTCTCTACAGACTCTACTTTGTTGGACTGGATTCTATAGTTAGTTAATTTGTTAATAGAAAATATAATATAATTTTTGTTATTTAAACAATTAATTGTGTAGACATCTCATGTATTGTTTTAAATTTCAATGTACCTCCACACACCTAATAACCCTTCTGAGCCTTTCGACTCGTGGGTGGCGGACCAAGATTCGAATGGTATCGGATAATTCCTAGTATCCGAATCTTGAGTCGTTACACTGCATGCGTGCATAGGTGCGCGCCTGAGCTGCCACCTCGACGGGCCCAATTGGGGATAGCCCATCAACAACATACATGTCCTATAGCTCAAAGGAAGGCTTAGTCTATTAAAATTTGCGATGCTAAAGTCTCTCTCTCTCTCTCTCTCTCTCTCTCTCTCTCTATATATATATATATATATATATATATATATATATATATATATATATATATATATATATATATATATATATATATATATATACAAGTAAGTCAGAACCCGTAGGAGCCCGTCTCCGGAACCCTCAGTGTCCTCCTCCGAGCTCACCGAAACCCTAATCCCCCTCCCTCCTCCCCGCCGCCCTCCGCCCTGGCCCCTCCCCCCTCTCTCGCAACCCCCTTTTCGCTCCCCCTATCGGAGTGTCTCTGTCACCCCAGATCCCTCGGTGGATTGGTCATGTCCCACCGGAACCCTTGTCCCCCCCACCCTCCTTCCCCTCCCCCCCAGCCCGTTCCCCCATTCCCTCCCCCTTCGCGCGTGTTTTCTGCTCACATTCCTCTTCCCCCCCCTCTCCTCGACCTAGCCTCGAATCCCCCTCCTCCTCTTAAAACCAACCCCCCTTCCCTTTCCCCTCCTGCGCGTCCCCCTCCACCCGTACCCCTTTTCCCCTGCCTTCCCCTGTTGAAGCCCACCCCTCCACCCCCTACCTCTCTGCTCCATCCTCTTTCCCCCCCACCCAGCTTACCCTCCTGTCCATTTGCTTGCTCACCCGGACCGTCCCCGCCTCCTGCCCGCCGGCCCTCCCACTTCCCCCTTTCCCAGCTACTCACCTGCCTCCCCATGGCTGATAGCAAAGGAGAGCCTATGCAGGAAGACGATGAAACAATTAGAAGACGATTCAGACAGCTGATGGTCAGAGAGAAGTCTGCAGAGGTGATCGATGTCCCAGAACCTCTCCAAGCTGGCCGTGATTGCTGGAAATGCTCCATGGTGGTAAAGATCATGTCAAAAACCAAAATCAGAGTAGTGGGCCTTAAAGAATGGATGAAAAATCTCTGGAAACCCAAAGGTGAGTGGCAACTCATCGATTACCCGAACGATTCCTACCTCGTTCACTTCTCAGAGCCGCAAGAGGTCGATCTCATATGCAAAAGGTCACCCTGGTTTTTCAAAAGGACATTATGCTCCTCCAGATGGGGGAATCCTACATGCCACCATCTCAATACTCTCTCACCAAAGCCGATCTCTGGGTTCGCATATTTGACCTGCCAGAGGAACTCCTCAACCCGGCCTCAGTCAAAATGCCGGCGGATCAACTGGGGGAGCCCTACGCCCCTGTTCCTAGAGAGATATCCTCCTGGGGTTGGTTCGCTCGCATCAAAGTTTCAGTCAGCATCAACAAGCCCTTCAAGACAAGCATCCAAGCCAGGCTCCCGGGGAACTCCATTCAGTCTTTCCAAGTGGCATATGAGAGGCTACCCTGGTTCTGCCACTACTGCGGTTGTATGGACCACGACTCCGAAGGGTGCAAAGAGCTGGCGGAACTGAAGAAGCACATCAAACAGTCCTACTCTCCCCAGTTGAGACAGGAATTGATAGAGATGATCAAAATCGAGTATGGTGACTGGCTGAGAGTCGGTTCCTCCTCCCCCACCCACAACCTACGAGATCCCATCAAGAACTAGACCCCCTCCCCACAATGCAGCAGGGGCAAAAGCAACTCCATAGAGGACATTTTGGAATCTACAGGTGTCCGCCCAACTCCCCGATGCGAGAGAGCTCTCTTCCAAGATGACCCCCCTTCTGAACAGAGCCTAGCCCACCCTATAGAGCCGCCCCAACCCATCACCCACCCAACTCCCTCTCCTGTACCCCCTCCTCCGAAGACAAATACCACCCACACCTCTAATCAACCAACCCAAGCCAACCCCATCCCCACAGCCCTTGCATCCACTACCAAACTGCCCACCACAACCAATCAGAGCGTCCCTACCCACTCCCCACCCTCTCTTCCAGACACCCCCCCCCCAGACCCTCCTTCTCATAGGCCCCCCCGAACAAGCTCCACCCCCTCCCCCCCTCCCACCCCCCTTCCGGGAACTTCCCCCCACCCTGAAATCACTCCCACCACCTCCTTTCCAATCCCCAACCGAGGGAAAAGAAAAGCCAACCCGGCGCTTGACTCTCCTCAAGAGAGTACACCAAAAAAAGCCAAAGTCGACTCCTCCATCCCCCCCACCTACCCTTCCACCCGGGGAATTACCCTCCTGACCCCCTCCACAAAACTAGACCCAAAAACCCAAAGAAAGCTGCTCGCTTAAACAGTCTCTCCCAGAGCAGAACCCTACTACTCCCATGGACCAGTCCAAATCCAAGGTTCCAGCGGCTGACATCAACAAGCCGCCAAGTCCCAAATGAAGATCCTCTCCTGAAATTGTAGGGGAGTGGGTGGGCCCTTGTTGGCACTCAAAATGTGATGAACGGTGATCGAGCCGCAAAGACGAATAATACGGCCTACTAAAGCATAGAAGCCGATAAAGAACAACCTGCTGAAGACTTCTCAGGCTGTCAAAGCCTCGATTCATCTGGAATGAGCACCGGGGACTTCACCTCGGGAGAGTCGAGATGAATCCACAACCACCTGGCAGTGCGACCAAGCCTGCCTAAGGATCCGGCATCGACTCCGTCGTGCCGCTACCCTATGCCCGTCGTCTGACCAAGGATGACGGTCTACCCGGTGGCTCGCCACCTGAATGAAGACTCTCCTGAGGAGGAAGAACGCCATCGGCCCTTCGAAACAAGGAATCGAAGGCTCTGACAGTAGAAGGTCCCGATCACCCGACACGGGTTCAGCTTCTCGCTATATTGGATCCGTTAATGGCCGAATGATCGCCAATCAAGGTGGAATTGTTTCGGATGTCGTACCATCCTGCAAGGAAGCTCCAGGCACGAGTCAAGCCGAGCCGAAAGCACAAATCACAATGCCGAAGGCCGTATCAGCAGAAAACCCACGTGCTCGAGCTGAACATACACGAAGTTCCGATTAAGGCCATTCATCGTGCCGAGAGCCTCATCAACGCCCGCCAAGGTTTTCCAAGGACCGTGGCAAGAGGAAGAGTCGATGGGAGCTTCCGAAATCATCCCCGGACCCATCGGCTAGCCTGCGTCGAGCGAACAAGCTAAAATGGGGCACAAAGGGTCATCGGCACCCCTTAATCCCGCGCCATTAAATCCGGCGCGCCAAAAGTAATTGGGGGACATTTCTTCCAGCGCCATTGAATCCGGCGTGCCCTCCGTGGCGCCGGATTAGCTGGTTGCTATAAAGGCAGCCCTCGTTCGACCAATTAAAAAAAGAGGAGAACATTTAGAAAGAAAGGAGAGTTAGAGAGAAGAATCCAGAGAAAAGGCCTAAGGGTTTTTGTGTGGGAAAAAGCCTCCCATCTGAGCGTCTCCACGGCCGCCACCTCTCCCCGCACGAGGCTCCCGGTGCCGGAGAAGAAGATTGTCTGCTTCTTTATCTATTTAGGTGGGTCGTTGTAATTTCCCCATCGATCCCCCTCTGTTCGGGTTTCTCCTCTGATACAATGTAAGTGGGAAGGGGAGGAGGAAGGCGATGATACGAGCCTTGTTTCCTCTCCCCTTTCTCACCATCTCTGTGATTCTCCACCTCCCCCTCTGTAATTTCTTTCCTTTTTATTAATGAAAACGGTGACCGCGCGACAACATTGGCACCGGAATGATAATCTGTACATTTCCTTTTCTTTCGTTCATGGAATGAATGGATATGTCAACGAGCCGAGGGGCCTAATGTTCTTATCCTCCCTCTGTATCGTTCCTTTTTTTATTGCATTTTCTCCTTACGGCCGGTGAAACGGCACCGTGCAATAGTGTCGGCACCAGGGAGGATGATGTGCACATGTGCACATTTCTCCAGTGATCTGTGCACAGAATGAATGGACATGAGCATGCCCGGCGCCGTAGTCATCCCTCCCGTCTGCTTCTCTTTTCTTTCTGTACGTGCGTCCACCGGATTTGCTTCCCCGGTGCCGAATACGCCCCTTGCAACTATGTGGGCTACAACAACTACTCCCCTCTCCCTGGGGTTTCTCTTCAATCCGAACGCCAAAGGTTTTCGCCACCGGAGGCGCATACACACATGCGTTTCTCCGATCGGTCTCGGGCCATCCTCTTACTCTCCCTCCTGTTCTCGACCATGAACAGGAGGAGGTGAGGGCGTCCCCATATTCCTCGCCGTTGTCTTTTAAGCATCGCCTGACGAATATCTCGTTAACCTATCAATATTCATATGCACACACATAGGCATACCTACAGACAACAATTTTAATCTGTTGACTGCACATGTTTTCCCATCGTGCCGTTTTACCATCTCGTTAGTGAGATTAGGTGACACGGGGAGGGGAACATCCCCCAATTTCTCATCCTACTCACTCGGTCCACGGGAGTCCATTTGCCAATAATGGGTCTCCGAAGACCAATGAGTGCACAGTAATTGGGTTAATCCCAACACTTCAAATCCACAGCCCCTAGCGGGCCTTGTGGTGGCCGTGAGATGGGTGCCCCTTGTAGGCTGGCCCTCGAGGTTCTCATTCTCTATCGATCGTCCCGACTTAGACATGGTACCGACTCGGGTCGCGTGCCCCTCGTAGGCTAGCCCTCGGGGTTTTCGCTCCCGTCATGAGTCGCGCTATCCGTCTACTTTCCACCCATGGACTCGGTGCCCCTAGCAGGCTAGCCCTCGGGGTTTTCCTATCCGTTCGGGTTTGCCGTCCGCCGTTGTGCCACCCAGCTTTTTAGGGGTTGCTCCGCCACGTGAGTACTCCCCGCTTCTCCCCGACAATCCTCCGGGATGGGGAGATGCTGCCGAAATTTTGGCTCGAACGAGTTTGACTCAGAACAATCGCTGTGCTCGAGTACGAACCTCGCGCGAGCCTATGACTTGACTTCCGGACGGCCCGCGGCCGATCCAATGAATGGCTGATTTAATAAACTCCCCAAATCTTCTAAGAACTTGTTAATAAGTCCAAAAATAAACCAATAAAACCTCAATTTATGTGAAGTGGGGCTAAACCGGTGCGACGATCATCCGGCGCACCTTAATACGGCGCGCCTTAATACGGCGCACCCTATTTCGGAGCGCCAGCAAGAGGGGCGCGCCATTTTAACTCTCTCCTTATACCTACATTAAACCTTTACCCACGCTTCCCGCGCCGTTTTAAGCTCTATGCTTAATCTTGGCATGCCTCTCAGGTTCCCTCAGCTCGTCCAGGCGCTTCATGTCCCCGGGCTTGAGCCTGCTTCGGGGCTCCGTGACCTTACGGCGGCTCATACGGCTTTTGTGGGCACCTCTGGCCTGGACCGCTCTAGGCCGCCCT
The DNA here is from genome assembly GCA_022559845.1 of Amorphophallus konjac. Classification (NCBI taxonomy): domain Eukaryota; kingdom Viridiplantae; phylum Streptophyta; class Magnoliopsida; order Alismatales; family Araceae; genus Amorphophallus; species Amorphophallus konjac. Next base: position 144,550 of record JAHNEJ010002126.1, on the reverse strand, counting down.
CGAGGATGGATGGCGGAGCACCTCGGCGTTCCTTCCGGTGGTCCAACTCCACCTCCTCCTCGCGTGATCGTCAGTGCATGTTTGAGGACGCTACTCTTCCTCCCCGTTGCTCTCTTCGGCTCTAGTCTTCTTCGATGGCGCCCCCGCCGCTGGCCGACTCTTTCTTCATGGAGGTGCCCGAGACAGACGGTTCGGAGGTCGACTCTCTTGATTGGCCTTTCTCTCCGGGTCGTCAGCGCGGTGTCCGTTCTGTGTTCTCTTCCAATTCTGAAGGGGTCTTCGACGAAGATTCCTTTTTGTAGGGGCCTGTTTCATCTGTGGGTTATTGGGCTTTTGTTTCTGCCCTCGCTTGGGTCCTCTTGGTTGTTTCTGCTTTCTTGGGCCCTTGGCCTTGTACGCTTCTTGCCCTCCCCTCTTTGGGCGCTCCCCCTCCACCCCCTGTACCCCTTTCTTTCTCTCCGTTCATATATGAAAATCGCTTGCTTGGAGGCCGGGATAGTGTTTTCATCTTCTTCCGTAATGAAGAGATGAACCCCCTCTCCCGTCTCCCCCCTTGCAAGTATTAACTTTAGTTAAAAAAAAAGCTCTATGCCTACGCGTACCGCGCTGGTTTCGTTCTGAATCGCGTCGTCGTATCACTTCAACTCTCTCCTCGCCTCTGGGGCGATTTCCAATGCTAATAATGGAACTAAATAAACCCTGTAATCAATAAATTGAATAAATTGGTTTGTTTGAACCTGAATTAGCTAATTTCATAGCTTCCTCCTCATGTTTTAGTCTAAGCATTCGTGCCGTATCAATGTATGCTTGAGTGCACGGGCCCTCGGTATATGAAATAACATGAGTAGAAAGTCGGGCAACGACCGATGGGAAGCTCTTGCTACACGTGATGGTGGTCTTCGGACCTAAGTCCTCCGCCACGTACTAAGGGTCTGCCCTAATAAACCGTACATGGTAGATCATAATATCTTGCATAATCATTCGCATCCTTTGCATTCTTTATTCCGACCTTGACAGCCCATTATCTCGGCAATTAATCAAAGGTTTTTCCTCCTCGCAGGGGATGTAATTAACGCCATAGCCTTTATGGTATGGCAGACTGCTGGTCCCGACCGAATCTAACTCTCGCCCAAAACGGGTCAGAATGAGCGCACAATAAACTTGTCACTTATGTGACCGGCACGCCTGCGCAGTCAATCAGTCAGTTAATTATCGGTTAATTAATTGGTTGATCGACACATAAATAAACCAAATAAACCCACCAAATATAATAAAATACCCCTGGTAAAATAAACCAACAAATAGTCTTGGCACGCCCGGTGGGACCAGTGTCACCTTTCATCTCTTTACCGAGATACTTGGGCTTCGAGGCCCTCTCAAATGTTACTGATCATTGCTTTGTTTGTCTTGGTAGGCGAACGATGACGATAATAACTGGACTGACGGGCATCGGATTCGGCCCTTCAATCGTTGTCGGTCATGCGCAAGGGTACCTGGCAGTGCCCATGGTGTTTGGCAACTTCCCTACTGCTGTTGGCTTCCCCAACTTCTTGGGGTTAGCCTTTGTAGATATGCTGGAGGTGGAACCCTCGGAGCCCGTCGAGGGAGCTACAAAGAAGATGGAGCCTCTGAAGGCTCGATGCTGCAACGACTCTCCCAAGAGTCCAACCCGGTCGCCCACTGCCTGGTGCACCATGCTGTTCCTGGGGTCCGCCTCAATGTTGCTAGCAAGTCCGAAGGTCGCCAGCGCAAGCAACTCAGGAAGAGTACTGCTGTGGTTACCAGATCTCTGTCTCAGTCTGGTAAATCCAAGATGGTTGGTGGTGTACGCGTCTTCCTCAACGGACGCGATGCGCGAATAGTCCCCGACCGGGCCGTCCCCGCCCGCAACTCATACCAAGCCCTCACTGGAAGGAGGGCGGAAAGTGAAGAAGCCGGCCGCTACGGCCAAGAGAGGTTGGCCCCCAGGCCAAAGAAGTTTAAACAGGTGTGGGTCCCCAAGAGGGTCCAACCTGTCCACCAAGCTGCACCTGTCAGCCGCCGCCCTGCTCGCAATGGAGCGGAAGGGAGGAAGGAAAGGGGCCTGACCTCGAAAGAAGAAGAGGTGGTGGCGGACCCTCCGCACCGTAAAAGCTTCCGGGCCTGCGCTCGCCAAGCCAACATCCCTGCTGTGGGACGAAGATTTCAGCAACCTGCCGACCGGGCTCGGCTTGCCTATGTCCCTCTCGCGGGAGGTCGACAACTGTCCCCCGTGCTGCATCAAGAACGGGGCCGAGAAGAAATGGCCAACATGGTCAAGAACTATTTTCGAGGGTTGGGAAACCCCTTGCTTGGACAGCAGCGGCTGATGCAAGCAGCCGCAGCCAATGAAGACTACTGCCCATCAATGGTAGTTGAAGAAGACGCAAGAGAAAGGATGATGGTGTCGTCAGTGGACGACAATGGCTATGATGATGGCTTTGAGATCGAAGCTGACGAAACCGCCCCTAGGCGGGAAGAAGAAAGAAGAACCTCTGTGTTTGAGAGGTTGACCTTTTCGGATTAGGCTAAGAGGAGGGTCCATCGACAGAGAAGAAGGAATACTCGTAATATGGCTGGCACATTCAGTCGATATGGGGGACTTCCCGAAGACCCCCGCGAGTTGGCTCAATTGGTCGCGAGGCCGGGGCCGAATACTCGAAGAACAGAAGCAGCAAGGGAGCTCCTAGCGGCAGCTAAAGGAAAACAACCCCTGGTCTACCACCAGCGGGATGATGAAGCTGCTATTTTAACCGCCAATGTAGTCACGGCAGAAGAAGAAGATGACGTCCTCCTCAACATCCTGCCAGAGGGTACGTCTGGGGAAGCAACATAGGCTATTCCCAGCACCGCAACCATGGACCCGACGGTCCTGATGTTACTTCAAAGATACCGGTAAGAAATAGACTTGCTGAAGAAACAGCTGATGGAGAAGACTAAACAATCACCAGCTTCCAAGTCGCCTGAAGTCTAGGGTGAATCATCCCAGGGAACGGTCCATAATGTCGACCCTATGCCAATCTACACTATGCCCCAGCCGTCAGAGCCAAGCTTGGCGATGACACAACAACGGCCGCCGCAGCCGCTGATGCCACCGGTGCTCCCTCAAGTGCACCGGACACCCCCATTGCTGCGCCTGCCACAGGCGACCACTCTGGTCAACCCGTACCTGCAGCCGGCACACTTCTACCTGGAACCAGTTGACCCCACGGTCATGAACCGGATGATGGTGGAGAGGATGATCGAGCTGAAGCTCGCAGAAAGAAGTGAAGGCGACTACGTCACATTTGATGCCTATCGGGTGCCATACCCGCAACACCATGCTGCCAAGCGGCTTCCCCCAGGGATCAACAAGCCGCCCAAGTTTGACAAGTTCAACGGGAAGGGGTCCCCGAAGGAACACGTCGCATATTATATGACCGTCATGGGTGATCTGGCCACCGATGAGTCATACTTGCTGAAGTTTTTCGGGTCCTCGCTGATGGGGCTCGAATTTGAATGGTACTCCAGCCTCCCGGCCGGGTTGATCAGTGACTAGTCGGATATGCAGAGGAAGTTCAGAGATAGATTCCATGTTATAGAGAGGGAGGTCACAGTGGCCGAACTCTATTCAACGAAACAGAGGGCAGATGAGATAGCCCTCGACTATATTAAGAGGTGGAGGAACCTCGGAATGAGGTGCAAGCGGCCCCCGCATCAGGAGGACGCTGTACAAATATGCAAACAGAACCTCAGAAGGGAGGTTCTGGAAAAGATGATTGGAATGAAAATACGGTCGTTTGACCGATTAAATAATGTCGTGGCCGAGGTGGAAGCCTTTCTGGCCAGACCTGCCCCTGCATCAACTGCCAGCATGACCCAGAAGGGCAAGGCAATGGAGCGGTGCCCGACGCCTAAAGAAGCGAACACTCTTGACATCAAGGCATTCGAACAAAAGAAAGACAAAGGCAAGAAGGCAGTCACCCCACAGCCTGCAAAAGCCCCAGACGGTAAAGAAGGTCCCTCGCTGCGGGACAAGATGAAGAAAGCCTACTCCTTTCCAAAGGACAAGACCAAGATTCCGTTCGACTGGGTAACGGAGTATGGCGTGGTCACCCTGCCAGAGCCGAAGAGGCCAGAGGACCTGAAGAGAAAGGATAGTCCAAGATTCATCCCCTACCACCAGATGCTGGGGCATCCAATCGAAGACTGCTATGTTTTCAAGGACATCATCGAAGGAATGGTGAAGAAAAATGAAATAGAGTTGGGAGAGTACAAAGTGGACCCTCCTCAACCGCATGAAGCCCCTGCTAGAAGAGCAGGAGTCAACATGATCTCCCTATACTAGGCATTGCCCGAGGAGATCTCTGAAGCAAGTACGTGGCGCACCTATGAAACTCATTTCTTGGAACCCGTGAAAGAACAACAAGGATGGCAACGGGTCCCTGCAAAGCACAAAAAGAAGAGGGCACCCCACCCGAAAGTGGGGGCACATGTCCGCGGCGTCACACAGCGACTTGCTCCGCCGGTGGTAACACCTGTGTGGACCACTCCACCTGCAGTTATCAGAATGCCTACATGCAATCGGAGGAGACAAACTCCGCTGCTAGTGGTCAAGGAAACCAGTCCTGGGATCCGCAGACTACAAGACATTATTGAAGGGCTAGACGAGTACATGCAGCCTGAATTGAAGCCCTTACTGGTGCGGGACCATGTCCCATGGCAAGAACTGGAGCAGTTTGTTGTGCCCCTGTGGTTTTGATGATGGTTTTGATGATTGGTTTTTGATGTGAGTTAATCACTGTGAGTCATCTTGCTGTGTGAGTCATCATGCTGTTATTCAGTTATTTTCTGATCATAACTCAATCTATCAAATGTTCAGTCATCTTGCTGCTCAGTTTAGTTTAACATATTTGATGTTCAGTCATGTTAACTGATGCATAAAGCATTCATTGCTACACTCTGCTTAGTTAGTATGAACAGTAGTGGGTCGACCCACCCTTGCTGATGCGTCGACCCATCAGAACACTGATTGTCTGGTTTGTCTAACTTCAAGTCTATACATCCTCAGTTGAACGTAAAGTATATACGTTGCAGCGTCAACTCATTGGGCTGCAGCGTCAACTCAGCAAGTATGCACATCGCCTTCAGACTTTCAAGTCTATACACTCTATACTCATTTAAGTCTGTTCAGCCGTTTGCATTTCATGAAGTCTGTACACTTCATCGCCTTCTGCAAGCATTCTTCAAGTATGTACAGCCTGTGCATTGCTTCACAACAAGTCTAGACATCCTGGTTGTAGTCTAAGTCTACACATCCTGCTAGGTCGGACTTCAAAGTCTGTACACTGTGCACCACTGTACAAGTCCATACAATGGCTGTTGAACTGTGAAGTCTATACATTGTCTGATCATTCATCTTTGAAGTCTATACAACGTTGCCTTGTTTCTTCAAGTCTATACAATGTGCACAGTTTCTTCATGTCTATACATTACATCATTGTCTTCAGCTCAAGCGTTCAAAGCCAAGTCTATACAACGCTAAGTCAATACATTGAACTGTCCTCCAAAGTCTGCACAATGGTCTTCACACCTGAAGTCTGTACATCCACAGTTAAACTTGAAGTCTGCACACTGGTCTTCAAATCCAAAGTCTGCACATTGGTCTTCGAATTCAATGTCTATACATTGGGCTTTTACATGAAGTCTATACATTGTTGTTTGCATTGTAAAGTCCATACATTGGTTGTTGTTCTTCAATGTCTATACACTGCCTTTAGGATTTAAAGTCTATACAGCCGTTGCCTCCTTGTTGAAGTCAACACATTGGGCAAGTCTGTACGTTGCATTCGCCTTCACAAGTCTATACAACGAAGTATATACACTGCAATGTACATACTCAAATCTTATGACTTCATTCTTGTTGCTGAAGGGAACAGGGTCGACGCTAGAGCTTAAGGCGTCCACGCACCAGTGAAGATGCATCCATGGATACTCTTCACAGCGTTAACTCTACGCAAAGGCTGCGTCAACTCAGCCACTCAAGAAGCAGAGGCCTTATCAGAAATACTCCAATGCGTCAACGCAGCAGTGGAGCAGCGTCGACGCAACAGTTAAAAAAGGCTAGGCTGGTTGCTCACTGGAACGCATCAATGCATCAACGCCACGGGTTGGAAGCATCGACGCAGCAGTTAAAAAGGTTTGAAGATCTCTGAAGGCTGCGTCAACTCCTTGGAGCAAGTGGGTTGACGCCATCTAACTCCAGTTGCTGAGCGTACTGATGAATGGGCACGTGACCCGAAGCTGGCACCTGACACGTGATCCGAGGTGGTGTTGAGCACGTGATCCGAGGAGGAATCTTCTAGACGGAAGGCGTGGGAAGCACACGCCCTATCTCCCTACTGCTACTGGTATATATTGGAGCCTTCGTCTTCAGATGGAGGCTGATCGAAGAAGAAGCCTGGAGAGCAGAGAGTCTTCGATCCACAGAAAGAGGAAGAAAAAGAGAAGAGGAAGAGAGCAGCAGAAGAAAAAAGAGAAAGAGAGAGCTCGTGAGGACTGAAAGAAAAGAGAAAGACAGTGAGAGAGAAAAGGAGAGCAGAGAAGAGAAAGAGAGATCGTGAGTTGAGAAGAAGAAGAAGAGAAGTAGCAGAAGAAGTTCCTACTGGACCGTGGATCAGATCCAGGCCAGTCAGCTCCGTTGAGAGCCACATTGTGCATTTCATTTTTCAGCTTTCTGTTTGCTGAAGTTATCTTCATTTCATGTTTTTGTTTTTCCTTTTTCATTTGGTTATCCTTGTTCTTCCGATTCTCAGTAGTGAGGTCGGGTTCCTCCTGGTGGGTCAGGAGAAGGGAGATCTGATCTCCTGTTGCAAGTAGCTGGGAGCTACTTGTGGGTTCCTCCTGTGGATTCAGGAGAAGGGAGACTTGTCTCCGGTTCTGGGCTTGTGGCTAGCAAGTCCAGGGTTCCCTCCTGGTCTGGAGGAAGAGAGACTTCGGTCTCTGGTTTCCAAGTGGCTGGGAGTCACTTGGGGTGTCCCTCCGGTTGGGAGGAAGAGGGGAGGCTGTTCCCCTGGTCAAGCTGTGTGGCAGCAACTGTTCGCAGACTGAGTCTGCTTGGTTCTAGCATTGGCTAGTGAAGCCTCACTCCGGTTGGGAGTGAGGGGTGGATGTAGGTCTGGAGGACCGAACCACCTAAAAATTATTTGTGCAGTGGTTTGCCTTGCGTTAGCTCCATATCTTCTACCTCCCATTCACAGGTTGTGCATGCTTGGCTAGTTGCATTATCTAGAGAGTTATTTTTGAGCATTATATTCTGCTAAGTGTGTTTGGGTTGTTTAGCTCTGCCTTCGTTTCTGGTTGATCAGGTGGCTGCATTGTTGCAGTCCAACTGTTTGTTCATTTGTTGCCTTATCATTTCATCTTGGAAAGCTCATTAGTTTTTATTCCGCATATCTGAGCTTTAGAGTTTTTAATTTGGGCTATATCTTCTAGAGGGATACATTCACCCCCCCTCTGTATCCGGGCCTAGCACCCTAACAGTTGGTATCAGAGCGGTGTCTGCATACAAGGTCCAGCGACCTGCAGATTCGATCTTGCAGTCTTAGGTGCTAATTTGTTTTTAGTGCATCAATATTCTTGTTGCATTAATCTGTTGTGTTCTCATGGCTCATCCACCGATCTTCAGTGGTATGCATTTTAATGCATGGTTCGCTAGTCTGAAGAATTATATCAAATCTGTGAATCCAGACCTGTGGAAAGTAATTTCACATGGTCCTCATGAACTACCAAAGAAAAAGTCCAAATGGACTGACAGTCACAAGTCTATGCATGAAGAGAATCAGATAGCTATAAATCTAATGAAGGCAGCTACTGATAGAGCCTTTCACTCATGCTTCGTTGATTGCAGTTCTGCTAAAGACATTCTGGATACACTGAAGCGAACTCAGGAGATAGATGTGGACAGCTGCATGATGGCCAACAGAAGAAATCAAAGTGGCAGCGATCAAGGCAGCAATCAAACTGAAGAAGATGATGATGATGAGGTAAATCTCTTCGAGAATTTTTCTCTAGAAGATTGGGAGAATGCATATGCTGAATTATTTGAATCTCATGAACTGTTAAGAAAACAGTATAAAAAATTGAAGAAGGGTACTGGTTTAGATAGTTCAAGTTCTCCTTGTAGAAATTGTGTTGAATTGAAAAATATTCATGATGCCTGTATGTCTGATTTTCAAATATTGAAGAAACAAGTTTCATTATTGAAAACTGAAAATCAAGATCATATAAATGTGATATCTGAACTCAAAGAAAAATTCAACTCAGATAATGATAATCAGACTCTTGTTAACTATCATGACCAGTATGAAAAACTGCTGAAAAACTTTGAAAGTGTGAACTCAGATTTAAACAAGCTGAAATCTGAAAATGATTCTCTGAGAACATCTGCTAATGAAAATGATAAAAAATTTGAGAAACTTGAGCAGGAGAAGAACTTGTTTGCTGAAAAATTCAATGCCATAAAATCTGTAAATATAGAGTTACAGAAAGATCTTGAAAAACAGCAAAAAGATTTGAAGGAACTTGAGGCTGGAAGAAAGTATGAAGTCAATTCAGAAGATCAGCTTCTAATACATGAATTGGTTCAGAATGATAAACTGAAAGACGAAATTGAAAAATTGAAGCTGTTAAACAGTGGCATGTCTGAAAGACTTCTTACTTTGGAAAGAGGAAAAAGTATTTGTGTTGAAGACTCTAATAAACTGAGCAATCTGGAACAGGAAGTTGAAAGATACAAAACTGCTAACAATGTGTTAACTGAGTGTGTGAATTGCAGTGAGCAAGAGATTGCCAGTTATGAGTTACAAATCACCTCTTTAGAAAATGAAATCCAAGACTTAAAGAACTCTCTGTCAAAGTTTGTTAGTGGGCAAGATAATCTGAACAAACTGCTGGGAGTAAAAGTCAATTTTCAGAAGGAGGGGTTAGGTTATAATCCTGTAAATAAAAAGAATTTTGAAAATAAAATTCATACATCTTTTGTTGCTAGCTCTACTTCTCACACTTCTCAGAAGTCACCTGTTTCTCAGTCCACTGTTCAGAGAACCCAAAAACAAACTGTTTTCGTTAAATCTTCTGAACAGGAAAAGCCTTCTACTTCATCTCCACCTCAGTATAAGGCTAAGAAAATAGAGAAACAGGATAAAAATCAGAAAATGATTGGAGAACAGAAAATGAATAAAAAGGGTTCATCTGTGCATGTTGATCACAGTCCTCACACACACTCACATGCATCTAGAAGGAAAATGTCATGCCACTACTGTCATAGATTTGGACATTTAATGCATGAGTGTAAATTGATGGAGAAGGATGACATGAGGGCCGGGATAATGAATGCTAAGAAACTTCATGATAAAAAGTCTTCATTCCAGAAAAAGAAAATTGAATGTCTGCACTGTGGCAAATTAGGACACTCAATTGCTCATTGCTGGTTTGCTAGTGGTAAGAAAACCTTTTATTCATATCATGCTAAATTCCCTGCAAACCAACATGTTTTTAATAAAAACAAATCTGTTTCAATAAACCAGCATATCATCTGTTTTAACTGCAACAAAATTGGTCACAAGACCTCTGAATGCTGGTCAGGCTCTTTTAAAAGAAATTCTATTTCATGCTTTGAATGTGGAAAGCATGGCCACAGGCCATTAATTGTTGGCATGCTCAGGGTAGAAAATTAAATTCTAAAACTGTTAAATTCCCTGCCATTAACAGAAAGTCTCCTGCATGCTATCACTATGGGAAGTCAGGTCACAGGGCTGCAACCTGTTGGCTGGCAGGATATCAAAACCAAACTGGTTTTGGCAAACAGAATTTTTATTCTGTTAACAAGAAATCTCATGCATATGCACATAGAATTCATGCTAACAAGAATGTGCATAAATCAGATCTGAAAACTGCTCCTAGAAATGTGCTGAGAAAACCTGCTAGGAGTAATACTGTCATGTCAGGACCCAAGAATTCTTGGGTACCTGTTTGTGCAAAATAACATTGCTATGCAGGTGTGCCTTTGGACTGAAATAAAAGGGGTAATAAACCAAGGCACTCAAGAATGAAAACCCCTTCCTGAATCTTTCAGGTAAATTTCTTGCACTTCCTATTTTTAGTTCTACTGCATGACATACTAAATCTATTTTTGCATAATCATTCTTCATCTGCATTGTCTGAATTGATGCCTCTGAACTCTCCTCATCTGAAGTGCATATATGTGATTTGCATATATAGTACATTGAAAAATCTGAACTGCATCTGAATGCTGTTTGAAATCTATCCATTGCTTTCTGAAAAATCTGATTAGCTGAAATTTGATCCATGCATGCTGCCCATGTTGAAAAATCTGATAGGACAGTCTGATTGTGCACAAGTCACAATATCAATTGGTTTCATATGTTCAGTTTTCAGTGCAAACATTGCATGTTTTCAGGGGGAGTTAATTGCATGTCTTTGCATAGCATTCAGTGTTGAGTCTTTGCATGCATGTAGTTAATTGCATTGCATTTCATGAAAAATGCCAAAAAGATTGTCTGAATGCATAGTGTTAGGGGGAGTCAATGCATCGCATATAGGTTGTCAAATGCATACTCTTGTGAGAATTCATTGCATACCCTTCATCATTGATCTTAGTTGACAAACCTTGATAATATCAGAAATCATTGAGCCTCAAAATCTCTCCTATCAATTGGTATCATTTGGCTTCAGAATTCGATCAGTCTTTCATGAAGATTTCAATGGGACTATCTCGATCATAAATCTGAAAACTCTTGAACTAGAAATCTTCTATTATACATTTTTATGAATGACTGAAATGACTCATGTGGTTTAAGTTTAATGTATTCAATGAGTTTGACTTTAAAATCTCTTAAAAATATCTGAAGCATGTTTAATAAACCTTAACCATCTGTTTCATGCTGTGTCTTGTAAAATCTTCTGAAATCTACATTATTGAATACATGACTTTATTTGGTTAAGTACATGAAATTGTTATTGATTTGAAGGAAATGAATCTTTCTGAAATATCTAAAGGGTAACTAGTCAGAGCAATGACCTTGGTCACTGAGAAACACATGTCCAAAGGACTGTGTCATGAGGTACCATAGTTAACTCTGATTAAGAATAATTGAAATTCAGGCAGAGCAATGGCATGCACACTGAGAAATACAACTCACTCATCAAGAAATGATTTGCAGTGTGTCATGATGTGTAAATGCTATCTCTGTTCATATATAGCATGACAGTTAGTCACACTAAGTGCTTAGGGATATTGGCCTCTAATCAAGGTATATCCTTTAGTTACAAAGTATGCACTGAACTAGAGTGCTCATAAAATTTGTAGCATGAAAAATGTTGAACGAATTGACATATCTGAATATTGATACTAAAATCAAATTGCTACAACCCTAGACAAAATCATATGACTTCATAATTGCTTGATTTCAATACTGATGCATGTAATTCCGAAAGAAGTCAATAAATTTGATTGTGTAAGAGAAAGGGAGTTTTATCAAGATAAATATGAGGGCTTGGTTCATTTTTATTAAACCATGGTTTTAGATATCAATACAGAATTTTATTGATAAACTCTACATACATCATGTTTAAACCATGCTGTTCAATAAAGCTCATTCATAAGCCCTTATAATGGAAGACTTTGAAATATTCTGATTTGGATTTATGAGAATGACATTTCCTTGAAAATCTGACTGAAATTCTTGTAGTTGAAGCCTCTTTAAAAATCTGCTAATTGAACCTCTTCTGCTCATTGACCTGAACTTGTCCTTGTTTGCTCCTATGATCTCCGTCCCATTCATCTCATAAGATTCCACTTATTGAGGGGGAGCTTCCATGTCATGCATCACTTGCATATCAATTGGCATCTATTCAGGGGGAGCATTCCTTGTCATACTGAATCATGTTCATATCATTTGTGACCTTGCATTCATATACTTAGGGGGCAGTATTGCATTTCTTGTTGCATCTGCATTTTTGCATTTACCCCTTCCCATGGTTCATCTTGATTATACCAAATGAGGGAGATTGTTTGCCAAAAAGGGGGAGAATTGTGTTCTTGCAAAAGGGAGAAATTAACTGAATTTTTATACATGCTTTAATTTCTCAAATTATTTTCTTTTTGATGAAGTCAAAGGGGGAGAATAATTTGAGTCATCAGAATGCCTCACATCATCAGAATGACTCAATGTGTTGAAAGTGTTGCCATCATCAAAAAGGGGGAGATTGTTGTGCCCCTGTGCTTTTGATGATGGTTTTGATGATTGGTTTTTGATGTGAGTTAATCACTGTGAGTCATCTTGCTGTGTGAGTCATCATGCTGTTATTCAGTTATTTTCTGATCATAACTCAGTCTATCAAATGTTCAGTCATCTTGCTGCTCAGTTTAGTTTAACATATTTGATGTTCAGTCATGTTAACTGATGCATAAAGCATTCATTGCTACACTCTGCTTAGTTAGTATGAACAGTAGTGGGTCGACCCACCCTTGCTGATGCGTCGACCCATCAGAACACTGATTGTCTGGTTTGTCTAACTTCAAGTCTATACATCCTCAGTTGAACGTAAAGTATATACGTTGCAGCGTCAACTCATTGGGCTGCAGCGTCAACTCAGCAAGTATGCACATCGCCTTCAGACTTTCAAGTCTATACACTCTATACTCATTTAAGTCTGTTCAGCCGTTTGCATTTCATGAAGTCTGTACACTTCATCGCCTTCTGCAAGCATTCTTCAAGTATGTACAGCCTGTGCATTGCTTCACAACAAGTCTAGACATCCTGGTTGTAGTCTAAGTCTACACATCCTGCTAGGTCGGACTTCAAAGTCTGTACACTGTGCACCACTGTACAAGTCCATACAATGACTGTTGAACTGTGAAGTCTATACATTGTCTGATCATTCATCTTTGAAGTCTATACAACGTTGCCTTGTCTCTTCAAGTCTATACAACGTTGCCTTGTTTCTTCAAGTCTATACAATGTGCACAGTTTCTTCATGTCTATACATTACATCATTGTCTTCAGCTCAAGCGTTCAAAGCCAAGTCTATACAACGCTAACTCAATACATTGAACTGTCCTCCAAAGTCTGCACAATGGTCTTCACACCTGAAGTCTGTACATCCACAGTTAAACTTGAAGTCTGCACACTGGTCTTCAAATCTAAAGTCTGCACATTGGTCTTCGAATTCAATGTCTATACATTGGGCTTTTACATGAAGTCTATACATTGTTGTTTGCATTGTAAAGTCCATACATTGGTTGTTGTTCTTCAATGTCTATACACTGCCTTTAGGATTTAAAGTCTATACAGCCGTTGCCTCCTTTGTTGAAGTCAACACATTGGGCAAGTCTGTATGTTGCATTCACCTTCATAAGTCTATACAACGAAGTATATACACTGCAATGTACATACTTAAATCTTATGACTTCATTCTTGTTGCTGAAGGGAACAGGGTCGACGCTAGAGCTTAAGGCGTCCACGCACCAGTGAAGATGCATCCATGGATACTCTTCACAGCGTTAACTCTACGCAAAGGCTGCGTCAACTCAGCCACTCAAGAAGTAGAGGCCTTATCAGAAATACTCCAATACGTCAACGCAACAGTGGAGCAGCGTCGACGCAACAGTTAAAAAAGGCTAGGCTGGTTGCTCACTGGAACGCATCAATGCATCAACGCCACGGGTTGGAAGCGTCGACGCAGCAGTTAAAAAGGTTTGAAGATCTCTGAAGGCTACGTTAACTCCTTGGAGCAAGTGGGTTGACGTCATCTAACTCCAGTTGCTGAGCGTACTGATGAATGGGCACGTGACCCGAAGCTGGCACCTGATACGTGATCCGAGGTGGTGCTGAGCACGTGATCCGAGGAGGAATCTTTTGGACGGAAGGCGTGGGAAGCACACGCCCTATCTCCCTACTGCTGTTGGTATATATTGGAGCCTTCATCTTCAGATGGAGGCTGATCGAAGAAAAAGCCTGGAGAGCAGAGAGTCTTCGATCCACAGAAAGAGGAAGAAAAAGAGAAGAGGAAGAGAGCAGCAGAAGAAAAAAGAGAAAGAGAGAGCTCGTGAGGACTGAAAGAAAAGAGAAAGACAGCGAGAGAGAAAAGGAGAGCAGAGAAGAGAAAGAGAGATCGTGAGTTGAGAAGAAGAAGAAGAGAAGTAGCAGAAGAAGTTCCTACTGGACCGTGGATCAGATCCAGGCCAGTCAGCTCCGTTGAGAGCCACATTGTGCATTTCATTTTTCAGCTTTCTGTTTGCTGAAGTTATCTTCATTTCATGTTTTTATTTTTCCTTTTTCATTTGGTTATCCTTGTTCTTCCGATTCTCAGTAGTGAGGTCGGGTTCCTCCTGGTGGGTCAGGAGAAGGGAGATCTGATCTCCTGTTGCAAGTAGCTGGGAGCTACTTGTGGGTTCCTCCTGTGGATTCAGGAGAAGGGAGACTTGTCTCCGGTTCTGGGCTTGTGGCTAGCAAGTCCAGGGTTCCCTCCTGGTCTGGAGGAAGAGAGACTTCGGTCTCTGGTTTCCAAGTGGCTGGGAGTCACTTGGGGTGTCCCTCCGGTTGGGAGGAAGAGGGGAGTTTGTTCCCCTGGTCAAGCTGTGTGGCAGCAACTGTTCGCAGACTGAGTCTGCTTGGTTCTAGCATTGGCTAGTGAAGCCTCACTCCGGTTGGGAGTGAGGGGTGGATGTAGGTCTGGAGGACTGAACCACCTAAAAATTATTTGTGCAGTGGTTTGCCTTGCGTTAGCTCCATATCTTCTACCTTCCATTCACAGGTTATGTATGCTTGGCTAGTTGCATTATCTAGAGAGTTATTTTTGAGCATTATATTCTGCTAAGTGTGTTTGGGTTGTTTAGCTCTGCCTTCGGTTCTGGTTGATCAGGTGGCTGCATTATTATAGTCCAACTGTTTGTTCATTTGTTGCCTTATCATTTCATCTTGGAAAGCTCATTAGTTTTTATTCCGCATATCTGAGCTTTAGAGTTTTTAATTTGGGCTATATCTTCTAGAGGGATACATTCACCCCCCCACTGTTTCCGGGCCTAGCACCCTAACACCGCTCTCGCCCGAGCAAAAGGAAGAAGCCGATGCAGCATCCGATAAGGAGGGCAGTCCATTCTGGGGGTAGGCGCCTGCTGAAGCAAAGAAAAAGAAGAAACAAAAGAAGAAGAAAAGAAAGGCCGCTAAGGCCGATAAAGTGCATGTTGTCTCCTATAATACTCTATTAGCACTCTTCAACCTGCCCGGAGAGGAGGAAGAAGAGGAAATCTACTTCATACCCCCTATCGGGGGAGGCAAGGCCGAAGCCGCAGCTGCTGCACATGCAACCCGGTCAGGTCAGAAATGGGGGCGCCCGCCGCCGCCCAACTGCAACATTATATTCAGGGGAGAGCAGCCCTACAAGACACCTCCCCCGGAGGTCAAGGGAGTCCAGATCCCTCCTCCTCCAGGCCTATATAACAAGAGTGGGGGTAAGGCAGTCCCTTCATTTCTTGAATTCATGAAGATGTCTAAGGGGAAACAACCATGCCAGAAGGCTAACCTTGCACCCGGGGATGTTCACCCGCAGCCAGCGTAATCTACCGAAGCTCCGAATATAGATGGAGCTTGCCTCGCAGCGGCTAATGAAGAACACAAAGGATCCGGTGCTAACCAGAGAGGTGCTGAGTCCGAGGCAGATGAAGCAGGTCCGTCATGGGCCGCAACTCAGGACTCTCCCAAGCCTAGGTGGGCGGAAGAGATGAAGCTTTCCAATGTCCGAGCTGGGAGTCGAATAATGAAGCTACTCAAGAAGCTCCATGCTAGATTTACAATCTAGGAGATCCTCTCTTTGAGTGAAGAGACTCGATAAGCGATCATCATTGCTCTGCAGACGCCTGCACATTTTGAGACATGCTTGGCTGATGCCATGCCAGAAGCCAGCATGACCTTCGCTCCAGAGGATAGCTGCTACCTACCATCAGTCACAACAGGCCACTATACATGAAGGGGCACCTAAACGGCAGAGAGTTGAACATAATTCTGGTCGATCCTGGTGCGGCTGTTAACATTCTACCCTACAGACTATACGAGAGGCACCACTTCAACGTGCGTCTTGAGAAGGTCGGGGATATGCGTATTGCCGGCTTCAATCAAAAATGTGAAGTGTCGATGGGGGTGGCAGAGTTCACACTTATCCTGGCAGATTTCACTACGACAGTGCAGTTCCATGTCATCGACTCCCGCACCTCGTACAAGGCGCTGCTCGGACGCCCATGGCTACATGAAAATATGGTGGTACCTTCTACACTCCACCAATGTATCAAATACAGTCTCTAGGGGAAGGGGGAAATGATATTTGCTGACCTCCACCCGTTTGAAGTATTTGAATGTCACTTGGTAGACGCCAACCTATATGCGGGGTCCTCTCAGTGTTAGTGGATAGCAGATCTAGAGGGGAGGGGTGAATAGATCTGCTCCTCTTTTTACAATGCAACCCTCTTTAAAGTTAGATAAAGATAATAGTAGCGGAATATAACTAGTTTAACGAAGGACACAACGATTTACTTAGCAAGATGATTACTAATATATCGGTTCGAACCTAAGCATGCATCTAACACAAAGCAATCGTACAAGCAAACCACAACACAAAGGATTTTAAGGTGGTTCGGACTGAATCCTCAGTCCTACGTCCACCCCTCACCAAACCCGTTGAGGCTCCACTAGTGCAACGCACTGAACCGCAGATCGGAAAAACCTTCGATTACCTTCCTACTAACCACCGGTAGGGACGTCAACACCGCAGATCGGAGAACTTCCTATTGCCTTCCTACTAACCACCGGTAGGGACGATTCACAGTTTCAATTGTTTGAATGAAATGAAAAGAGAACAAATATCAAGCTATTCAAACAAGATATGAAATATGCTCAAGAAGAAAAGATCTTGTCTGAGATTGTTGAAGCTTGAATCTGATTCTTCAATGGTATCTTCTTCCTTGTGACATGGTCTTCCTTGGATCACCTTGAGTTGATGAAGAAGATGAAGGATGCAGATTTGATCTCCCTTGAGATGGTCTTCCTTTGGACATGGTCTTCCTTTGGATCACCTTGAGATAAGGAAGAGGATTATGGTTACAGCTTTATCTTCACTTGGCTTGGGGTTGATCTCCTCTTGAAGTAGCTTGAATCACTTGAGGATTTGATGAAGAACTTCTTCCCGGAGTACTGTTCACGGCTACAGTACTCGAACTCCTCTCCCTTGAACACACCCTTGCAGCCTCCTTTGATCTCCCTTCTTAGCCTTAGGGTTTCCAACCCTTCTTGTGTGTGTTTTATAACATTTGAATGGTCCTTGGACATCCCCCAGACCAGATCCACAATCAATGGGGGATTGGGTGACTTTGGGGTTAAACAAATACAAGGAAAGAGGCTCTTCTCGAAGTGAAAAACAAAGTCAACATTGGTTGGCTTGGGGCTGGCGGTCGACCTGTGGAAGCTGGCGGTCGACCGCTACTGAGAAACCCTGTAGACGGATGGTCCCTGGAATTTTCGGTCGATCGCTACGGGGCTGGCGGTTGACTGCCACTAAGAGTCATGTAGACAGTGGTTTGCTGGCTGGGGCGGTCGACCGCCAGTTGGGCAGTTCCCGGGTTTCCCCGGTTCAGACCGTTAACCCTTTTAGCTCCGTCGCTTGAGTCCTTTAGCAGCCCGTTCTCATCTGTGGCATCAACCTTGACTGTCTTGAAGATTTCTATTGATTATATTGCTCCTATAATCAAAATTTTGTTCCGGGGGCGACGGGGGTTTCCCCCTTGACCCCCGCGACCTGACTGGGCAGGTTGATCCGCGTGCGAGGGCGCAATCATTGAGCTTTTACTTTTGCCATCTCCACTCCATTCCTTGGCATATCTGTCATGAAAGAACATCAAGTAGTTTAGTCATATAAGAGTGGTAAAGCATCAATGACTTATATTGTTTAGCCATTATCAAAAACCAAGAATATCAAATAACTCAAATGACCACAGGATGATGTCGAATGACCCAAGTGACCACAAGATGACTCAATTGACCACAGGGGCACAACACTGGCGGCCCCAGACCTCTCCCCTCCTTCAACCCCTTACAGCTCAGAGGCTGGCGGTGGAGAGGAGGGGCCCGACCCCATAGAGGCGGGTGCCGAGCAGTCGGTGTCAAGCGCGGGTGAGCGAGCACCCGCGGATGTTGCTGTGGTGGACTTGATCGACCAGCCACCTTCTCCTAGTGTTACTGTTGTACGTGCGCCTACTGAGTCCAGGGCACGTGATGATGTAACTGGGGCATGACCTTGAGAGGATGCCCCTAGCGGATGTCGCAGGCTCAAAGATAGAGAGTTGTATGCCGCAGAGATATATATTCTTCTGAATTGTATTGAGATTGAACCTTATGTTGAGTAAGTTCTTAACTCACATTTTCAACAAGGCCATAAGTTGTTCATCCTTCTTCTACAGTTCATTTAAAGTAGTAGTGTATTTATATTGCAGACAATTTGATTCTGAATTAGCACAAAAATGTCCAAATATCCAAGACGTGGAGATTGAAAAAGAACGCGAGAAGTTTTTTGTCAAATGGCTGAGACATCGAGTTAGTGTCGATCGTTGAATATATATATTTCTATTTATTTCTATTCAGGTAATTGTTAATATTTTAACTACTCTCATTTGTACATAGGTTGAACAAGGTCTTATTACTGATCAAAGAGTACAAGAGATAAGTTATGGCCCCTCGAAAGTTACACGTGCCTATCCAGGATATATTGTGAATGGATACAGATTTCACACGAGAGATTATGGATGAAGTTGTTGAGTAGTGGATAGCGAATCTAGAGGGGAGGGGTGAATAGATCTGCCCCTCTTTTCGCAATGCAACCCTCTTTAAAGCTAGATGATGATAATAGCAGCGGAATATAACTAGCTTATCGAAGAACACAATGATTCTCTTGGCAGAATGAGCAACTAATATATCGATTTGAACCTAAGCATGCATCTAGAACGAAGCAATCACATAAATAAACCACAACACAAAGGATTTTAAGGTGGTTCGGACTGAATCCCCAGTCCTACGTCCACCCCTCACCAAATTCTGTGAGGCTCCACTAGTGCCACGCACTGAACCGCAAATCGGAAAGACCTCCGATTACCTTCCTACTAACCACAGGTAGGGATGTCAACACCGCAGATCGGATAACTTTTAATTGCCTTCCAATTAACCACCGGTAGGGACGATCTTTAGTTTCAAATGTTTGAATGAAATAGAAAGAGAACAAATATGAAAACACTCAAACAAGATATAGAATATGCTCAAAGAGAAAAGATCTTGTCTGAGATTGCTGGAGCTTGAATCTGATGCTTCAATGATATCTTCTTCCTTGTGAAAAGATCTTGCTTGGATCACCTTGAGTTGATGAAGAAGATGAAGGATGCAGATTTGATCTCCCTTGAGAATGGGCTTCTTTGGATCACCTTGAGATGATGAAGAGGATGATGGTTGTAGCTTTATCTTCACTTGGCTTGGGGTTGATCTCCTCTTGAAGTAGCTTGAATCACTTGAGGATTTGATGAAGAACTTCTTCCCGGAGTACTATTCACAGCTACATTACTCGAACTCCTCTCCCTTGAACGCACCCTTGCAGTCTCCTTTGATCTCCCAAATGATCAACTAGGGTTTCTAACCCTCTTGCATGTGTTTTATAACATTTGAATGGTCCTTGGACATCCCCCAGACCAGATCCACATTTTGTGGGTGATTGGGTGACTTTAGGATTATAGAAATCCATGGAGAATGACCCTTCTCGAAGTGAAAAATAAAGTCAACAATTGATGGCTCGGGGCTGGCGATCGACCTGCAGAAGCTGGCGGTCGACCTCTACTGAGAAACGCTGTAGATTTTTAGTCCCTGGTATTTTCGGTCGATCGCTACTGGGTTGGCGGTTGACCGCCACTGAGAGTCATGTAGACAGTGGTCTACTGGCTGGGGCGGTCGACCGCCCCTGTGCTGGCGGTCGACCACTAGCTGGGCAAACCCCGGGTTTTCCCGGGTCGGTCCGTTAACCTCTTTAGTTCCGTCGCTTGAGTCCTTTAGCAGCCCGTTCTCATCTGTGGCATCAACCTTGATAGTCTTGAAGATTTCTATTGATTATATTGCTCCTATAATCAAAATTTTATTCCGGGGGCTCCGCCCTCGGAAACCCCCGCAAGGGGCGCTGCCCCCTTGACCCCCGCGACCTGACGGGGCAGGTCGATCCCCGCGACCTGACCGCGCAAGTCGATCCACGTGCGAGGGCGCAATCATTGAGCTTTCACATTTGCCATCTCCACTTCATTCCTTGTTCATTTATTGGCTTATTTGTCATGAGCAAAACATCACGTATGTCAGTCATATGAGAGTGGAAAATAACAATGACTTATAGTGTTTAACCATTATCAAAATTATGAATATCAAATAATTCAAATGACCACAGGGGCACAACACTCAAAAGATCTCTGAAACCAAAACCCCTGTGGGGGCATCAAGAAGTGCATCCGGCGGCAATTGGTATCCACTGCCGCCGCGCGGATATGTCAAGCCCAAGGCGGTCTCTCATATCATCATCACCGGCAACGTGGGTAGAATAGCACCTCTAGCTATATACCCTGAAGTAAATGAAGCCCAGGTCGATCAGCAGCACGGCCACATTGGAGTCCATGACGGCCTCACCAAGCCGATTCTCGGCCTTGATAACCCCACTGTCGAGCCTTTCAAAGCTTGGGAGGTGGCGCAGATAGATGGGCCCAGCAGCTTGTTCTACATGGCTGAAGAACACCCTACTCGGGAAGACACAGACTGCTGCCTACCCGAAGACATAGAAAATCCGTCAGTTCCCATTCAAGGTCTGGCATTTACAACCAACCGGATGGCCAGGATGTTCCAGAAGCAACACATCCCCTTCGGTCAATCTTATTAAAACAAAGAAGCTTTCCAGAAAATGTGGCATCCCGCAAGTCTAGACAAGGAACTGAGGCGCGTCTCTCAGCATCCAAGGTTGGACTTCACCCTGGAAGAATATTATTACAGTGGGCGATATGAGGTGGACACCATCTCCGCCTTCTACCTTGCTGAAGATAGCCCACTGGGGGCAACATTTGATGAATATCCAGTGGAAGCTGAATATGCTAAGCCAACTCAGCCCGGAAATCAAGAAGCGGAGACCGTAATCCCTTGCCGATGCTGGGAGCAGGTCTGTCCCGAAGAGGCGACCATTCAAGCCAAATTTGATACGGGTAGCGGAAGATGTTGAAGAAGCAGGGACCTCTCCCTCCAGTAGAGTCCTACTGATAATGACCTCAGCACCTCTCCTGCCAATCGGGGAGGTCTCAGCCGACTCTGATCAAGAGGCACATGCTGCCAGGAAAGAAAAGGCCACTTCTATTGAAGATACAACTGCCTCAGAGGGCGAGACCTCCTCAACCTCTGCTACAAGACTGGGAGTCTGTCCCAGCCCGACAATAAACAACCACCAGTCTGTCACGGCTGTAACCCCAACTATAAGGGCTGAAGCTGCTCTCTCACCCTTGGAAACTGCAACGGCGGTGGATATGCTGAGAGAATAATCTGCACTGCCGCTATTACATGAAGCAGAGGACTGTGGATGTGCAAAATTGCACGCCCATACGTCCCAACTAGTCCAGCATCAACAACGACTCCAAATAAAGAAACTGCGAAGAATAGGGGCCATCCGGACTCTCCGAATACACACACATTGCCGTGAAGCTGTCTCCGGAGTCACGATAGTGAAGAGGAATCAACCACCACGAGTCTTATAATCTGTGGGCCTCGAAGAAAATCGAATGGGCCATAACTCGCGCTCTCAACGGGCTCAGGACTACCCATTTAGGCCTTCAGCAGCACGCCCTCAGGCCCCTTCAGCGGACCGCCCTGAAGCCTTCAGCGGCACGCTCTCAGGCCTCTTTAGCGGCACACCTTGAAGCCTTCAGCGGTACGCCCTCAAGCCCGTTCAGCGGCACGCCCTGGCAGCCCCTCAGTGGCACGCCTTGGTGGCCCTTCAGCGGCACACTCCCTGTGCCCCTTCAGCGGCACGCCCCTGTTGCCCCTCAGCGGCACACCCTGCAGCCCCTTCAGCGGCACGCCAGGCGCGCTTTAGCTGCACACCCGCAATGCCGCCCAACGGCACGCCCAGGCTGCCCTTCACCGGCACAGCTGGCCATCATGCTTCAACGGCACACTCTGGTGGCCCTTCCGTGGCACAGCCATCTAGCCCCTTCAATGGCATGCCTGCGAACCCCTTCAGCGGCATGCTCAAGCCAGCCTCCCAGCGGTACGCTCTGAAGCTTGAGGCACTTCAGCGGCACGCCTGGCAGCTCCTCCAGTGGCATGCTTGCTGTGTCTTCCAGCGGCATGCTATTCCGGCTCTTCAGCGGCACTCCTCGCAGACGAGATCTTTCGCCCATGCCCTAGAGATCCTTGGCGCGCAGTGGGCTGTCCGAGGTGTCGGCCGGGGGTTGGGCCGCGCAAGCTACTCCTCTGCCACCAAGGATGGGGGAAGTCAAACCCCATCATGGCCAGTCACTTCCCACCTCCGACTACCATGCTCTAACGCTTCCGCCGCTGAATATAAAAACCCTCCTCCTCCGAAGAAAAAAGGCGAGACACACAAAGAGAGAGGAGCACAGACACCACATATACGCCGCTGGAGAGAGCCACCGCGTCCGGAGGAAGAAGAAGAAGAGAAGAGGAAGAAGAAGGGAGCTCCGCCGTGGGGTTCCCCTCCGACGACCACCCAGAAGAGAGAGTAAGGGGGAGAGAGAGAGAGAGAGAGAGAGAGAGAGCGTGTGATGTATTAGCGGGAAGGGGGAAGGGCAGGGAGCCGTCGCCCCTGCTCAACCCCAGCTCCCCCCATCTTTTCCTCTCCTTTCTTTCTTTTCTTCTCCCACCACTTGTATCTTCAACTCCGGTGCGTTGAAATGTACATGGCCGGTTATGGCTTCTTTTTTTATGAATGGAAATCCCTTTTCTTCGGGTATTCTCACCGTTTCCGTCCGTTTGGGTCTTTGTATATGCTTGATCACTTTTCTTCCTCCCCCCTTTGGTGATTTCCTCTTTCATGCCGACGATTTCTTACCCTTGAGGTTGGTTCTCCCCACGGGACTCACTGACGGTAGCCTCTTGGTCATGGCCAGTGGCCCTCCTATTCTCATTCCCCGTCTTGGTCAAGGAGGTGCCCTTCCTGTCTCTCCGAACGCCCAAGCCCAACATCACCATTGGCCTTCCTCCCTTCTCCAGCCCCAATCTCCCCGTTACTAACCAACGCTCCCCGTTTGGATGAGCAAACCCAAGACCCCTGGTCTTTTCCCTTTAGGCTCCATCCTGTCCAGTTAGCCTTCCTTCAGTCCAGCCCCCTTTGTCTTCAGGCGACAAACCCCGTCTAGCCCTCCAACGGCACGCCCCCTTTGTGCCTTCCCCAGTACGCCTTCTTTGAACCCTTCGCCGGCACACCTGATCAAGCCTTCATCGGCACACCCCCATCAAGCCTTCGCCGGCACACCCCCATTGGGCCCTCACCGGTACACCCAGCAACCCTTCGCCGGCACGCCCCTACGGGCCTTCCCCGGCACGCCCTGGCCAAGCCCTTCGCCGGCACACCCCCGCGGGTCTTCCCCGGTGTACTCCAGGCCACTCTTCGTCGACACACCCCCAGCCTCCCTAGCCCGGTACACTTCCTAGCCGCCCCTAAAGGGGTCTCTTGTCCATCATTGCTTTCAAGTTTTCCGAGGTTTTATTAAAGGTGCTGCCGCTCTCGGGCGCCCACCTCCAGTTGTCGGGTTCCGCCACTCCTCGTGGGTGCGTTCCCTTTCTATTCCTTACCACTCGGGTCAAGGGGAGATGCTGTCGAATTTTTGTTAGAAATAATAATACGTTGAAAAGGCAAAAGGAAGCAACAAACAAATGGAACAATAACATGTCAAAAGACTAAAGGAAGTAACAATCCAATGGAATGAACAACGGTAAAACGCTTCAACCAAGGCAAGGGAACCACAATCAACGCAAAGAGAGTCGAATCGAACGACAACTAAGCAACTTGAACATCCGTCCTCAGAAAAGAAAGAATGACATATAATCAAGGGAAAGAAAGAAGAAATTCATGAAAATTGAATGAAATCAAGTGAGAAAAGAAAAGGAAAAGATGTAAGAATGAAAGGGGAGTGGGCCTCTTACAATCCTTGGCCGGCACGCCTGCCCCTGGTCTTCCCCGGTGCACTCCACCTTTCATTTTGGCCGGCACGCCTTGCCTCGAAGTTTCCCCGACACACCCCATTCATACCCTCGCCGATACACCCTAGATAACCCTTCCCCGGTGCACTCCTTCTCCCAGGCATTCGCCGACACACCCTTCAACGCCCCTCGTCGGCACGCCCTGGCCAAACCTTTTACCAGCACGCTAGGCCAGCCCCTCACCGGTACACTCCCGTCACCTCTCTCCCCGGCACACTCTTCCCAGCTCTCCCCGGCATGCCTTGCAAAGCCCTTCGCCGGCACACTCTCCCTTCTCCAATGACATGCTTCCCACTAGCCCCAACGGCCCGCTCCTCTACACTGAGACAAGAAGGAACACTAAAAGGGGGGGGGGGTATACCTCTGTGGGGAAATTCTAACGAAAGGTGCGTATAAAAAAATACAATATAATAATAGATAAAAAATGATAATGATAATAAATAGATAAATAAATGAGTATATATATACATCTGAATGTGCAATAAAAAAGGGGGGGGGGAACCCGTGTAACGAATGGGAGGAAAACAATGAACTCACCCAAAAAAATGCACAAAAGGAAAATAAGCAATAAAATAATAATAATAATAATAATAATAAAAAGTATAATATAGTAATAACCCACATTGCAGTCTCATCTCTCCCCGTGACCTGGTGCCGAAGGAACAATAATGCCGCCCCTGCAGGCCGGGCCTGAGTCTTGGGAGTCATCCCGAAATGGTCATGGCCCGACCTTGCCTTGGGCCGACATTCCGATTGAACCGGACCCGTTTCTCAGGCCGGATCCTCTCCGAGCCTTCATCAAATTGCCGTGCATCCGGCAGACATTTGAACGGGTTTATCTCGGCGTCCACCGCGTCTCTATTACGGACCTGCGTCCAAACATGAAAAAGTCCTGGAGCGACCGACATGGCCGATGACTCTTATCCCGATGCAGATCTTGAGTGTGATTTATTCCTCTTTACCATTGCGCAATTAGTGTCAATTCTCTTAGGCCGCAGGACCCCTAATTTTGGCAATTAATCAAGGGTGTTCCATCGTATGGGGGATGTAAATGACGTCGTGACCTTTATGGCACGGCGGGATCTGGTCCCGACACGAACTACACAATCGTCTGACGAAGTCAGATCGAGTGCACCATGGACTCTTCGGAGCCCAAATAAATTGTCACTTCGGTGACTGGCACGCCCACGCACTTAATGAACCTAATAAAGCACAATAAACGGACGAACAGAAGAGCGGATGAACAGAAGCGTCGAGAAGTGCGTCCACAAGGACCTTCTGGAGACCCTGATGATGTCAAATGAGGGGATCGAGGTCCTTGACCCCGAAGATTGTATTCCAGATTTCGTCAACCTCTAGTCGACACCTCCGGAGATAGAAGATGGAGGCCAAGCTACAGTCGATGAGCTGATAGAAGTCAACCTGGGAAGCGAGGAAGACCCTAGGCCTACTTTCCTCAGTGCCCAACTATCCTCAGAATAATGGGAGCTGTATATCCAGCAGCTGCAGGAGTACCGGGATTGCTTCGCCTGGACTTCTAGAGAAATGCCAGGTCTGAGCCCTGCAGTTTCGCAGCATGAGCTGGCGATCAGCCCTGAAGCCGAACCGGTGAAGCAACCACCGCGGCGCATGAGGCCGGAGCTCATCACTCGAATTTGTACAGAAGTCGACAAGCTCATTGATGTGGGATTTGTCAAAGAAAATTAGTACACCACGTGGCTGGCGAATATCATCCCCATGAAGAAGAAGAATGGACAGATCCGGATATGTGTTGACTTCCGAGATCTGAATAAAGCATGTCCCAGGATGACTTTCTGGTGACAATAACGGAAGTCATGATTGATGCTACAACCGGCCACGAGGCCCTGTCGTTCATGGATGGGTCGTCCGGTTACAACCAGATATGGATCGCGGAACATGACCGGGTCCACACTGCCTTCCGAACCCCTAAAGACATCTATCACTACAAGAGGATGCCGTTCGGACTGAAGAATGCTGGCGCAACTTATCAGTGCGCAATGACCAAAATATCTGATGAGTTGCTCTACCACAAGGTCGAGTGCTACATAGATGATCTGGTGGTCAAGACCAGAAGAAAAGAAGACCATCTGCAGGACCTCCGAATCATTTTTCAGAGGTTGAGGCAGTTTGAATTAAAGATGAACCCTATGAAATACGCGTTCGGAGTATCGAGCAGAAAATTCTTGGGTTTCATTGTCAGATACCGGGGAATCGAGATAGACCCCGCCAAGATCAAGGCAATTCAAGAACTACCTGCACCAAGGAACCTCTCCGAGCTGAGATCACTATAGAGCCGCTTGGCTTATATCCGACAGTTCATTTCCAATTTGTCAGGGCGATGCCAGCCTTTCCATAAATTGATGATGTAGGATGTTCCCTTTTACTGGGATGAAGATTGCCAGACAGCCTTTGACCAACTGAAAGACTATCTGAAGACTCCTCTAGTGCTGGGCGCACCAGTGAAAGGACGGCTGCTGATATTATATATAGCAGCCGCACATAACTCCCTGGGAGCAATGTTGTCCCATAATAATGAAGAAGGGAAAGAACAAGCCCTCTACTACCTCAGTTAGAGACTGGTTAGGACTGAGGAGAAATATACTTATATTGAGAAGACCTATCTGGCACTGATTTTCGGAGTCAAGAAACTTTGACACTATATGTTGTCGCATGAAATCAGCCTGGTATCCAAAGAGGATCCGCTGAAATATATTATGTCCCAGCCGGCACTCGAAGGTCGCTTGGGCAAATGGGCGGTGATACTTATGGAGTTTGATATCTCCTATGTGCCGCGAAAGGCTGTCAAGAGCCAAGCCATTGCAGACTTCTTCGCCGAGCACCCGGTGCCGGGAGACTACCTGCTGGAACCAGAGCTTCCTGAAGATGAAACCCTGGAAGCCGCTCAAGTGCAGCCCTCCTTCTGGCAGCTATATTTTGATGGCGCTTCCAGAATTGACACCTTGGCCACGGGGTCAGCCAGGGTCAGAGCAGGAGCAGGCATAGTCCTGAAATCTCCAGAAGGAGAAGTTGTGCACACATCTTGCTCGATAAATAATCCGTGCACGAACAATGAAGCAGAGTATGAAGCCCTGATAATCGGGTTGCAGATCACACTGTCCATGGGGATTCAGATGCTGGAAGCATTCGGAGACTCCATGCTAGTTATAAAACAGCTGGAAGGAGAGTTCGATGTGCGGAAGCAAGAGCTCCTCCCTTACCATCAGCTGGCAACCCGCCTGATGTCGAGATTACTTCGTCAGCATCAAGCATGTCAACCGAGGACAGAATGCTCAGGCGGACGCCCTCGCTAAATTGGCCAGTTCTTTGGCAATTCCGCCAGATACTGTAGATTATGTAAAATCCACTTAGAACAATTAAAAGGAAAAATAAAGAAGAAGAATTAATAAAAGGAAAAAGGAAGGGAAAAGGGGAAAAAAGGGGAGCATGCGAGGATGCTAAGGGGAATGTGATCACCAGAGGGGTTACCTCAAAGAAGAAAAGAATGATCGCATGTACCTTGTGTTGAGCGGGTGAGATTGTGAATCCTTTCTTACTCCTTCTACCGGCCGGCCGATGAAGGGGGTTCTTAGCTTTGATTACCCTTGTAGAACACACACAAAGAAAATAATAACAAGAATGGATTAGCCAAAAGGGTGTAGTATCAATGTTCTAAAGATATGAAATCAATCAAATTGAGCATGAACACACCTTGTGTGTTTTGATTTTTAAACCCCTTAAGAGGAGTATCAAAGGTATGGGAATATGAATGCAAAGTATGCAAAGCAAGGTATATGTAATGTGAAAGTGGCAATATCTTCTAGCAAAATAGCTAGAAAGATTAAGGTGAAGATGATGACAATGCTAATAATGCTAATAAGGAGAAAAGAGTCTCCTCTCTGCCGCGTGTACAGTAGTACTGGGAGAGAAACAAGTTGAACAACAGTCGATGACCGTAGAAGAAGAAGAAACCTCCAAGAAAGAGAGGGATTGCTCGAAGAATATAACCTGCAAAAAAACAAAACTCTCTCTTCCTGTTAAGAAAAGCTCACAGTAGTTCGCTCTGCTATTGCTATCGTTATTGCGTTCTCTCCCTCCTCTCGCGCGAGGGGCACTGCAGGGGATATTTATAGGGCCAAATATCCTTGCAAGACAAGGATTAAAACAAGGTAATGATCCTCCATCAAGAAACACTCTTCCCAGTCGAACACAAGGTTTAAAATGGGGAAAGAATCATTACTGGAAAGAAGGAGGCAAAAGGGAGACGGAATTGAAAATGACGACTCCTTGAAGGGCGTCAATTAAAAATGATGACACGACCAAAGGCGTTAATTAAAATAACGACGTCCATAAAGTCTTCAATTCCTGGATTTAATTATAGAAACATTTACCTTTCCTTATTTAAAATGATGAACTGACGCCTGCCATACGGACGTCAAATAATCAACGTCTTCAAGAGAGACGTCAATTCTTCAATTTTCATTTTATTTGCGATCCGAAAATTCCAGTAAATCCAGAAAATGACGCCCGTATTGGTAGTCATCCATTATTCAAAGAGGTGCCCTTGGCCAGGCCGTCTATTTAAATAGCGCCCCTGATCAGGGCGTTAATTCCAATTACCCAAGAAAAAAACATGAAATCACAATTAATTCATAAAAAAAATAAAAAGTTCATATTAAATCAATATTGAGGTTCGCTTTGGGGGCGTCATATGGTGACATGAGATTTACTCAACATAGCATCAATTTTGGCGTGTCTACAGCTGCCCCGCCTTGGCGTCTGCTTTGCAAGGGAGTGAGACGGAATGAAGTGAAAGTGAAACAAGTGGAATGAGGTGGAACGTACTGATAAGTAGATGCCAAGGTGTGATGTGACACGCTTTTGACACCAAGCGTTTGGAAATCTTTCCAAGATTCTGAATAAAACAGCTCTGGATGATTCCAAGAAAGCATCGATTAGCTAGATAAAGGAGACTAAACTAGATAAACAAAATGTGCGCGAGGGCACGACAGGGAGGCACCATTGGAGAGCGGTTACCAGCCAATGTGGACGTGCTACAACCAAGGTGAGTTTGCAGAAAAGTAAAGTGAGTTGAGATAAAGATCCAGCAAAGGGACGATTTTCAAGGGACCAGCCTGAACGGCTTTAAAGAGAATAAAGTACTTGATTTGGAATGGAATATCTTATGTCAACTCAATTAAGAGCGAGCGTCCTTCATTATTGGCGTAATATGAAGATTTTCAGCATTAAGCTCAAAGTCCTACATGATGCATGCTGGGCTAAAAGAAAAATTAAAACAAACTAAAATAAAAGATAATCAAGGATAATATTGTTAAGCCATCTAGATTTGGTCAAGAATCCAGATCTCTGAGCTGATAGTAAGCCGAAACCCGTTTGTCCACGCATCAACTCAGAAAGTGGAACCATCGTCCCAAACCTTGAATGACCCAACTGTCTATCCGTGTGATCAAGATTCCCCTGGAATTATCACTGTTTTTGATGAAGGGAAACTCAAATTCCAGGTTCATCAGAACCACAAGGTCCTTGATATGCTATAATAACGTAGATACCATATAATAACAATGCATATAGGGATGCATACAGGAAGATGGTGATAACATGAGCATGTGGGAACTGAGAAATGAGGTGCAGTCACCGTGGGGCTTGGATGCTGAGGCCCAGTTGATGGGACCAAGAGCTTCTTAACCTGTACTCAAAATTTCATTAGCCATGATATAAAGATGCATAAAGCATACTCAACAACATTGATTTGAATTTAAGAATTTTTTGATTTATTTGGATTTTTTTGAATTTTTATTGGAATTTTGAGAATTTTTTGAATTTTTATTGGAATTTTAAGAATTTTTTTGATTTTTTATTGAAATTTTGAGAATTTTTTGAATTTTTATTGGAATTTTGAGAATTTTTTTGAATTTTTATTAGAATTTTGAGAATTTTTTGAATTTTTATGCAATGTACAGACTTTTGGAATATATAGACTTGTGATGGGAATGGATGCGTAGACTTAACATTGTATAGACTTATGGATGAAGAACGAATGTGTAGACTTAACATTGTATAGACTTGAGATGTGTAGACTTATGACTTATGAATGTACAGACTTGGAACGTACAGACTTAGCAATGTATAGACTTGAGAATGGAATGTATAGACTTTGGAACGTATAGACTCAGAGAATGTATAGACTTAGGTGGGAAGAATGTATAGACTTGGAGGGTAGAATGTATAGACTTGGAGGATGGAGTGTATAGACTTGTGCTTGGAGAGTGTATAGATTTGGAATGAATGTTCAGACTTCAGAATGTGTAGACTTGTGACTTATGAATGTATAGGCTTGGAACGAATGTACAAACTTCAGAATGGAGTGTATAGACTTTAGAACTTTGCACCCATGATGCTTAAACTTATGCAAATACTTCCAAGCTTGCACAACCTGCACTTCTGCACTTTAAAGCTCAAAAGATCATTAGCACAAAATATGATCATAAGTGCTTAATATAAACAATTTAATCATGATATGACAGCACTTAAGTTCATGAATAATCCAGCAATTCAAAAGCATAAGCTCAAAAAATGACGACCCTTCTGCTCGGCGTCAAAACAATAAAGGACGACATTCACTGGGGCGTTAATTGCACTAAAGGTTTAACTTGGAATCGGAATACAAATGACGCCCTCCCTGGAGGCGTTGGATAAATGACGACCCTAAAGATGTCGTCAATTGAACAAATGACGCCAGAAAGCACGTCGTTAATTAGCTGTTTTCGTTTCCTGCTCGGAATTAAGCTTCCAGCAAATCGTTTTATTCAAACACAAACCATGCTACCCGTTAACGTTCAAAACACTATAAATAGGGCAACTGCTGGTGTTTCCAAGCATCAGAACATCGAAGCTATTTCCTGTTAAGCAATCAGAGGAACTAGCCAGAAGAACAGCAGCAGCAGAACAAGTAACACTATCAGAAGGATGAACCAGCTAATGCAGCAGAGGCTTTCCAAGAGGCCAAGGATGAGTATTCCAAGGATTTGTGAAGTACCAGGCCATATCAGTGGAAAAATCATCAACAGCCAAGTAAGTGTTCTTTGTGTTTGAAGCTTTTATTTCGTTCTGTCTTTCTTTCTTTTCTGAATTTCTGATGTTATTCTCTTTTCCTTCTTCCTTTCTTTTATGTTTATGTTTTCAGGATTACCCCATTATTCCTGGTCCAACAAGATATCTGAAAATCAAATGGCTTCCTTTATTGCTTTCAAAACTCTCATTAGATATGAAATCCTTCCTTTTTAGATGGAACCTTCTTGGCCTCATCACCCATGCCACTCATTACAATGACATTAACCTTGATTGGGCTTCAATTGGAGCTCTTGTAGAATTATGGCACCCTCATACTCACACATTCCTCTTCCCAACCTTTGAAGCTACCATACTCCTAGAAGAAGTGGAGATGCTCTTGGGTTTGAAAAGGATGAAGCAACGAGAGGAATCAAGGATGGCTCATATGACCAAGCCCATACAAGGCCATGACATGCTCATGAGTCTTGTCCAAAGTCCAAATTTGGTGAATCAAATGAAGGCCAATAAGGGAATCAACCTTTTGAAGTTGGCTTCATGGGTATACAAAAACATGGACAAGGTTCAAGAAGATGAAGATCTTTTGGAGAGAGTGATGAAAGGGTTTGTCATATGTGTAGCGGGAGCTTTATTATTCCCTTCATTGGAAGACCATTTAGAGGAACATCACTTAAGTGCTATAGCTAGCATGTGGGAGGGAAAAAGAATAGGTGGGGCAATATTAGCCAACCTATACAACGGGCTCACTTCGGCTTCACTAGGACGGCCCCTATTTGGATCAATGCTCCTTCTAGCTGTTGGATAGATTTCACTTTAAATTTGATCCATGTCAAGCAAACCAAACGGCCTCCAAAATCTTCTCCAAGAGCCCACTTCGGTATATGACAGACTCATTGGGTCTATGTGAAAGGGTGACCAATAGAGTTCCCAAGCTCAAGAAGAGGAATGAATGGAGGGATTACTTCAAATCAATGCCAAAGAGCAATTTTACATGTACGCCGGGTTTTCTCAAAACCCAAGAACTTCGCTCAAGGTTATCTTCCGGCATCGAGCTCCGCTTAATTGGTGGGACCGACTTCTTCCTTTACAACGTACACCGGTGCCTCCCACAACTCGGGCTTCCTCGGCATCTCTTAGAAGCACCTTCTCACCTTCCTCCAATCAAAAGAAGAGAATTATGCTCAAATGGAGATCATGAAGAAATCAAGACCATAATGGCTCAATGGAAGGTGGGACTTCTTCACAGATCCAAGACTCATGTTGAAGAAGAAGAAGATAAATGTAAAGCTTATGTACTGGCTCTCAAAAGGATAAGGCCCACAGTGGCTTAGAGAATGTAATCATGATTTCTTTTAATGAAATAAAAATTCTATTCTTATTTGAGCCAAAACAATGAGTTAAAATGATAATCTCTTCCAATTTATGCAATTCTGTCTAATAAAGCAAACTTCGGGTTCTCTATTCTTAACGGCGCCTCCATCAACGGCGTTACTTTATGAAGCCACGCCTCAGCTAATGTCGTCCATTATATTTCAAAATCACAATTGACGCCCAGGGCACTGGCGTTTCTTAACTCACGTCTTTATAGAAGGCGTTAATCAATTCAAATTTTCAAATTATCTTCAAAATAATTCCTTGTTTTCTCAGAAAAAAATGCCTTTTCTCACGTCGCGTGTTCAAAAATGGACGCCCGTATTGGTCATCGTCAAATTCAAAGGGTAATAATGACGCCCGATCACATCAATCAACTCCCATTAATGCGCCTGACGACGATTACAAATTCCCATGCAAATCACAATTGACGTCCAACCTCAGGGCATCAAATCTAAATGCCACGCCTTTCCTTAAACCATCAATTTACCAATTAACGACACCTATCAGGGCGCTAATTATTCCTGACTATTAAACCCCACTTTCCCCCTTTTCTTCTCCTTCCTTCGTTCATTTCTCCTTTCTCTCTCTTCTACAAAACCCTAACCGCAACCCACATTCCACCTCTCTCATTCTCCCTCACTCTACTCTCTCTCCCTATGGCCGGCGGCGCTCAAAAACGGCAGAGGGTGTTCGCCCCCGACGTGGTGGACCTGGTAGAAGAGCACGTCGTGGAGGAGCTTCCTCCCGCGGCGGCCGAAGACGCACCGGCGATGGCAGCCGGTGAAGAGGAACACGATGAAGGCGATGGAGAAGAAGAAGACGAAGGAGATGAAGGTGAAGAGGGAGAAGATGAAGGCGAGGAAGACGAAGAAGAAGACGAAGAAGAGGGAGAAGGTGACGAGGGAGAGGATGGCGACGGAGAAGAAGAAGGAGGAGAGGACCCACCGGCGGCGGCGGCGGCACCCCCTCGGCCCGGACAACTCCGGCGACCACGCCAACCACGGCAGCCCCTCCGTGGAGGGTTAATTGGACCCAAACGGTAGAAGGTAGGCCCCCACGCCCCAGTTTTTTCATTTTATTTTTATTTTATTTTCATTTTCTTCCATTTCCATAGCTCTCGGGAGAGGGCAAACCAGTGACTCAGAAAAATGACGACCCCAGGGGTGTCGTTAATTTAAGTAACGTCCCGGAATGGGTCGTCAATTCCATTATTTCATTTTTTTGAAAATAATTAATCTCATGAAAACCACGCCCTACAGCATGTCGTTATTTTAAATTCTATCATGTTTTACCATCATGCTATTATTTTCATGTTATTTCACTCATTATATTTTTTTTATTTCACACATCAGCAACCTTAAAACCCCAGGAAAACCACGCCCCCATCGCGACGTCCATTGAATAGATAACGACCACATGGTGGTCGTTAATTATTATTCTTTCTAGAAACAGAATTTAGGACAGAAAATGGCTTTTAAAACCGCGCCCCCCACAAGGGCGTTAGTTAAATAAATCTCTCAGAAACCTTCAAAGCAACATCCCCCATAGGGACGTCTTTTAAATGAACAACGACCCAGGTTGGGTCATCAATTCAAAACATATCAGAAATTACCAGAATAACGCCTCCCTCAGGGGCGTCAATTGATTAGACACAGCACATGCAACTTAAATGAAGATTTTATTCTTTCGTGATGCAGGGGTTGATGAGGACGCGGATCTCTTGGGTCCAGGTCCGAGCAGCTTATTATGGCCTCCCTGAGTTCCAGAGGGCTAGGATAGATGCTATGGGGTTTGGTGCCTTCCTTAGCATAGAGCCAGTTAGACCAGACCTACCCTTGATCCAGGTGCTCAGAGAGAGATGGGATAGGTCTAGCAGGGCATTTCTGATGCCGTGGGGGCATATGGTTCCTAGCTTGGAGGATGTCACTAGGATCACTGGGCTGAGGGTAGATGGGGAGGCGGTGAGCGGGATCACCCTACCTGACTATAGCGAGCTTACTCAGAGGCTACTAGGGCTAGAGACGGTGTACGAGACACCGAGCGAGTGTAGGACCATCTTCCGCACCGACCTTACCATAGCCATGGGATTGGGGGACTCTAGGCAGAGATCTAGGGAGTCTTTAGAGCAGTTTTCACAGAGATTGATAGATGGGGCTAGGGCTGCCTACTGCCAGGACCCAGCTGAGAGAGAGAGGGTAGACCGAGATCTGAGGAGGTTCCTATTCTTGATGCTCGGGAGGCTGCTGCTCGGCACGAAGGGTGATGTTATCAACTGCCGATTCCTGGGGATACTCGAGGACTTGGAGGGCGTTGGCAGATACGCCTGGGGAGCAGCGCTACTGGCGCACTTGATAGCCAACCTGTCCACAGGGACAGGTCGAGAGACGAGAGTCAGTGGCTTTTCACCTTTTCTTCAGGTATGCATTTTCTTTCTTTTTGTTTTCTTGTTAGAATACATATGCATATGAATGCTTTGCTAATGCGATGCATGAATGCAGATTTGGAGCCACTTGTACATGCCGATGGGACGCATCGACCATCGACCTGGAGATGAGGGATCTTTCCCCTTAGCACGGCGCTGGCTACCAGTGGTGATCGGAGCCCCACTCGCCTACGAGTTGCGAGTGTTACGACGGGAGTTCCGCGACTTTCCCGCCTCACTGGTACGCATGATTAATGTTATGCATTTTTTTATTTATTAATTATGATGAGATGCATGATGATATGCATGTTTATGGATGCAGGTGCGGTGGAGACCCTACGAGGGGATGACCGACGAGGGCCAGCCCTGGGTCGTAGCGGGCCGACCTCGTTTTAGGCATGAGCTTTGGGTTCATTGCCTGAACGAGATTGAGCCGCTACGGCTTAGGCTGGTGATGAGGACCCTCGACCTACACCAGGAATGGATCGAGGTAGGAGAGCCGCGTGGGATAGGCAAGAAGACGTGCGGTCGCACGAAGGCGATCGACTGGAGAGTGCAGTTCTCGTACCAGTACGTCGACTGGCGGCGTGGCGGGACCCGAGTCACTTCACAGGCGACGGACAGCTCCGAGTACCTCCGTCGCTAATGGGAGGTTTACGCCGGTCGACCCCAGATGAGGGTCTTGGGGGTATGTATGAATGCACTTATTTCTAAATTAAATGCAAATGCTTTGTATATCTATCATGCAACTAATATGTAATGAATGCAGGATGCGCGAGATATAGTGGCGATGGATGCACAGGCCCACCTACACAGCCTAGAGGCACAGTTAGCTGCCACGCGGGCAGACCTTGAGACCCTGGTGAGTGCAAATGAATTTTTTTTTAATTATTGATGATTAGCCACTGACAATCTTAATGAATGCAGCGTGCCCAGCAGGGAGCAGCGGTGAGAGAGACAGGAGAGGCCTCCAGCTCGAGAGGGCCCAGTGCAGAGACGACGGCACTAGCGGAGCAGCTTGCAGGGGCTGTTGCACGGGCCGAGGCAGCAGAGCGTGACCTCGCCTCACGGGTAAATTTCAAACTCAAACTTAACCTTGCATTAAATTAAATTATTTATGTGATATGCTCATGAAAAATTATTTTCTTACAGACCGAGGAGCTCCGGGCCACTCTTACCTGCATCGCGGAGGGACAGCAGGCGATGGCCTCTCGGGTGAGTTTTCTTTTTAGTTGTTAATTGCTTATTTCATGAATTATTGAATTATACGTGGAACTGATAATTTGTTTGAATGTTTGCAGACTTCAGAGTTACAGGCGGCACTCACTCAGGCTGCCTTAGCTGGGGTGGAGCTGGGCATCCGTGAGCAGCGTGTCACGGAGCTTGAGAGAGCTTTGAGGCGACGAGAGGAGCTGCCTCAGGACGTGGCGGAGTTGCGGGTCGCCCTCGAGCAGGAGCGGAGAGAGCGTGCTCGGGAGCGCGAGGAGCACCAGGCGGAGCGCGCTCGTGACCGTGAGCAGCACCAGACGGACCGTGCCTGGGATTGAGAAGAGCGGTCATCTTGCGAGCGGGAGCTTACAGCCTTGAGGGCCCAGCTAACTGTTATGCAGGAGCGGCTACGAGCGACCGAGGAGTGGCTTCAGCGAGGCCGGGAGCGGGCACGAGCTGCAGGGTACGCCTTCACCAGCTCTACTTTTGTGGCGGGTTCCTCTCTCCGGTAGAGGAGCAAGGCAGAGGAGCCTGCTCGAGCTCCAGCTACTTCCCGGGGGTCCATGCCCCCTCCACCAGCGCCTCGTCGGGAGGACGAGAGTGAGGCCGAGAGTAGGAGAGAGGAGAGTGGAGGCGAGAGCTGAGAGACTGTACTTGTACTTCTCCACCCTCACACCTGTACCCAGATATTTATGATGTATATATATGAGATTAAAATTTTTGTTACCTGAGCACTTGTGTAGTCGTGTACTTGTGTCTTCTTTTCCTTCTCGCCTTTTACTTTTGCCCTGCGCTTGTAGTTCACACTTGAACAAACAGGTTAATCCATCTGTTCGACTTGGCCCCTTGCTCAATAAGTAAGGGATGTCTTTACTTTGACCTTGATAATGGGTCAAGGGGCCAAGCCTTTAATCAATGAAGGTAAATGATAGATATAAAATGCGCCATGTAAGCAAGCATATGCTAGCCAAAGGTAAAAGATGCCCATACAAGAATGCAACCAAGCATATGAGAAACAGAGGGCTTGAAATTCAACAATCATTTTTGTTATTATTTGTATATATACTTTTTTTGTTGAATTTTTTTGTTTTGAAAGTGGCGACCTTGATAGGGTTGTTAATTTTGAAAAGGACACCTACCCCAAGAGGCGTGAATTTGAAAATTTTGTTTTGGGAGGCGAGTATAGTATAGGGCTTTGAAACCTTAACCATCATAATCTAAAATTCATTAGACTTTCTCGAGAGACTTAACAAAAGAGTCAACGTGACTTATATTTAGGCTTTTACTCATATTCTCTCGCAGCCCATTCTTTTTAGTCGGTCTTCACCATTCTTCGAATTCACAACCCATCATGGAGGGAGAAGGGAAGAATGATTAAGGAAGCTCACGAAAGGTTTTCAAGAACGGGGCACGCTCCTCCCCTGCCCTAATGCTTGTTGGGATTTGGTCTTTGGCTTAGGGAAATTTTGTTGCTCTTTTTGCCCTTATTTATGCATGCTTACGACCAAGGTTTTCCTTGCGGGGACTTTGCCCTCTTGACATGCTTTCTTTTATCATAACTTCCTTTTCTTTTCTCTTTTTTTTTTCGAAACAGATAAAGACCTAATTGTACTTGGGCTTTAAGTATTCGTTCCCTTTTGGGCCCTGACTTCCACCTACTAGGGCGGCAGGGAGGCTTGGTTGGTAACCCCTAACTTGTATTCCCTCTCGTGAGCCGAAAGGAAGAGAATAGGTAAGGCTTTTACACTCTTGTTTGGGTCAGATTTTCCTCAAATTCTGGGCTGCTTGAGCTTAAGAATAAAGCGTGTGGTGTGTGCGTGAATTAACCCAAGAGTTAAATCGTCGAGACTGAAGAATGAATTAAGGATTTTGATTTTTTTGGCATCGTGGCCCATGTACTATACCAGCCTCCAAGATTTTCAATTTTTGTTTTGTTTTGTTTTGTTTTTGCTCTTTTTTTGTTTTTTGTTTTATTTTTAGGGATAGTATTTCTTTAGATAGAGACCATTCCAAGGATGAGTTAGCTCTTCGCCTTCAGCATTAATCAATTTGTAAGCATTGCCAGGATAAACATCTTTTATAACAAAAGGACCTTCCCAATTAGGTTGGAGTTTTGAACATGGTCCACCTGGTTTTACAAAAATTCTTTTAATTACCATCTCACCGATTTTGAATTTTCTCTCAATCACTTTCTTTTGGTAAAAACGTGAAAGCCTGTTTTGATAAATACGCGCATGCTCGGCGACGGCCAGACGCTTCTCATCTAGGAGTTCCAACTGAGCAAGGAGAGATTCGTGACGCTCATCAATGGGGAGCTCCTTGTCTAATTGCACTCGCAGAGAAGGAATAAGAATCTCATAAGGAACTACCGCCTCCATTCCATAAGTTAGGGCGAAAGGGGTTTGCCCTGTAGGGGTACGAATGGAAGTACGATAGGCCCAAAGAGCTTCAACCAATTTTTCTGGTC
The DNA here is from genome assembly GCA_022559845.1 of Amorphophallus konjac. Taxonomy (NCBI): domain Eukaryota; kingdom Viridiplantae; phylum Streptophyta; class Magnoliopsida; order Alismatales; family Araceae; genus Amorphophallus; species Amorphophallus konjac. The sequence goes on along the minus strand of JAHNEJ010002126.1, from coordinate 105,627 downwards.
AATCCGTAAATTTGTTAGCCTCACACATTTTCTTGATAATTTTAATCAAAGTTTTATTAGTTGCCTCTGCTTGGCCATTGCCCTGTGGATAATAAGGAGATGAATGATGCAACGCAATGTTATACCTGTTGCAGAGATCTTTAAGCTCCTGAGAGATGAATTGCGGTCCATTGTCAGTGACGATGGTACTCGGGATGCCAAACCTTGCGATGATATTCTTCATTATAAATTTGCACACGGTTGACACTTTTATCTCCACGTATGCTTCCGCTTCCGCCCAATTGGTGAAGTATTCCGTCGCCGTGAGTATGAATGATTTTGGTTTTGTGAGGAGTGTCGGATCACCAAGAGGTCCAATGATATCAAAAGCCCACATGGAGAAAGGCCATGAGGAAGATAAAGGATGGAGTGAAGAAGCAGGAGAATGAATTTTGTCGGCGTGCAGTTGGCACTTAACACACCTTCGAACATAGATAGAACAATCCTCTTCTAGAGTGGGCCAATAGAAACCTAGCCTTAGGATCTTCTTAGCGAGCATCTGGCTATTGACATGACCACTACACACTCCCGAATGGGCCTCTTCCACAACCTTCCAAGATTCATCATCAACTAGGCATCTTAACAGAACTCCAGTGAGACCTCTTCTGTAAAGCACACCTCCAATCAGGGTGTATCGCTGGGCAACCCTTCTAATGGCTTTCTTTTCTTCAGCCGTAACTTCTTCAGGATATGATTGATCCTGGCAATACTTAGCAATTTCATAATACCATGGCTTTTCTTCATCGTCCAATTCTTCCTCTAAGTCCAATAGCATGACCTCCTTATTCTCAATGATCCTGCCTTGCTCAACCTTCCTAAGCACCTCCTCCTTAACTCTAAGGAAAGCGGGATCTTGAATAGCAGGAGTGAGCCGCTTATGAACAATGATGGAGTGGGAATCCTTTTCGGGGAGGAAAACCAAGGAAGAAGCAAGAGAAGCGAGAGCATCAGCTAAAATGTTATGGTCACGAGGGACGTGAACGAAGATTAATTTGGTGAAAAGCTTGGTATAAGTAGAGGTCAATTCTTGATAGGGTTTGAGTTTAGGATTGAGCGTGCGACACTTGGAGAGCACTTGGCGAAGAATAAGCTGACTATCACCTACAATTCGCAAGTGGATAACACCAAATTCATGAGCGGCCTCCAGTCCGGCCAAAAGAGCCTCATATTCAGCTATATTATTTGTAACTGGAAATACAAGCTGAGAGGCGAGTGGAATAGTGATACCCTCCGGTGATAGAAGAACAACGCCAATCCCTTTCCCTTTTGAATTCAAAGCTCCATCAAAATGTAACGTCCACATTGAGTCGGACTGATTGACGGACATTAGTTCCTCATCTGGAAACTCTGAGCGAACAGGGTCAAATCTAGGGAGAGGATGATGAGCAAGATGTTCTGCTATGGCATAGTCTTTAATTGCTTTTTGCTGAATGTAGATGATGTCGAACTGAGAAAGGAAGCTTTGTCATCGTGCCAATCGGTCGGTGAGAACAGATTTTTCAAGAAGGAACTTGATTGGATTCATACGAGTAATGAGATGAACCTCGTGAGCTAGAAAATAATGCTTAAGTTTCTGAACTACCCAGACTAAAGCTGCACAAGTCTTCTCTATGGCTGAGTACTTCTGCTCACAGGGGTTAAGAAGTTTTGACAAGTAGTAGGATGCCCTCTCTTTTCCTTCTTCATCAACTTGGGCTAGGACAGCGCCTACAGAGTCATCCAGGACGGAAATATAAAGAACAAGTGGTTTGCCTGGAACTGGCGGCCTCAGGATAGGAGGATTTGATAGATAATCCTTCAATCCGTCAAAAGCTGCCTGACACTTGTCATCCCAAAGAAACTTGACTCCCGGCCTGGTAAGCTCGTAGAACGGCTTGCATCTTTGTGAATGCTGGGAAACAAATTGGCGAATAAATTGTAACCTTCCGATTAATCCTCGAACTTCTTTCAAATTCCTGGGAGGAGGCATTTCTCTTATGGCCTTCGCCTTATTGAGATCAATCTCAATACCCCTCTTACTTATAATGAATCCAAGCAACTTCCCTGATGAAACACCAAATACGCACTTCTTAGGGTTCATTTTCAATTGATACTCCCGTGCTCTTTGTAAGACTTTAGTTAGAACCCTAGGATGTTCAATCCTCGTTCTTGATTTCACTACCAAATCGTCAACATACACCTCAATGTAAATGTGGATCATATCATGAAAAATAGCCATCATAGCCCTTTGATAGGTGGCTCCAGCATTCTTAAGTCCAAATGGCATGACCACATAGCAATAAGTTCCCCATGGTGTAGTAAATGATGTTTTCTCTTGATCTTCCTCAGCCAAGCGAATCTGATTATAGCCTGAAAAACCATCCATGAAGGAGAGAGTCTCATATCCTGCCGTGTTGTCAATTAGAACATCAATATGAGGGAGGGGGAAATCATCTTTAGGACACGCGCGGTTGAGGTCCCGGAAGTCTATAAAAATTCGAACCTTTCCATCTTTCTTCATGACTGGAACAATGTTAGCCACCCAATTGGGATAGAGGACAACTCTAACAAATCTGGCCTTATGCAGCTTATCGACCTCTTCTTTCATCTTTAATGCCATATTAGGGTGGAAACGTCTCAACCGTTGTTTGATTGGAATGGAACCCGGCTTAAGTGTAAGTCGATGTTCAACTAGCGCAGGGTCTAGTCCAGGCATGTCTTCGTAACTCCATGCGAACGTGTCCTTGTATTCTTGAAGAACCAAAATAAGCGCCTCCTCTTCGGATGGCGGCAATTTCTTTGAAATGAGGACAATCCTAGGGTCTTCTTCAGTAACCAGATTTATTTCTTTGGTAGGCTCTTCTACTGAGGCTGATGGTTCATCAAATCTCCTCATGCTGCTGGCAAAAGCATCAGCCTCGTCCTCATATTCTTCGTAACATTTATCCCCCTCTTCAATAGGGTCTTCATCATTCATAATATCATAAACACCAAAACCCTCATTAAAAGCATAAGTATCCTCATGTTCTATCTCTGGCAGGATAATCAGATTCTCCACAAATTCGGGAAGCGTTAAACATGCCCGGCATCTTCTAGCTAACTCTAACAAGAATCTACGGGGAATCTGCTTACCCTTGGATCTCTTATGTGAAGCTAGCCCATGATTTTGAACACTAGAAGAGAAAGAACAACTAGCCTGATAACTAGAATTTAATAAAGGTGAAGGAGGAGAGGAAAAAGCGGGTACAGAAGGGGATACAGACGAAGTCCCCTCACCGGAGGGGTAAGGGAGGTCTCTTAATGAATCCTGGAAGAGCGGCCCCGGGATCGGGACACACTCAGGAAGAAGATAGGAGGTTTCCTCAACGGAGATGGATTGGGAGGTTTGAATTTTGGCATTTTTTTTCGTTTTCAAGGAGAAAGCAATGAGATGGTAAAATAGGGGGGAGTGTTGAAATTGACAGATCGTCAAGGGATTGGGTGAATGATGACCCACGCGGGGGTGTAATGGAGAGTTTGGAAAATTGTTCGAGGAGCAAGGGAGGAATTGGAAGAAAAACTTGAAGTAAATTTGGAGAAAAGTTTATTAAGACCGCGGGCGGTCTAGGGATATCTGAGAAAAACACCTGATCAATTAAACGGACAACATCCGTTGGATGAACGGATTTGGTAAAGAAAATGCCGGCCCACAGCCCGTCTGTGTTGAAGCCTTCCTCAAACGGCACATCAGGCTCCCCAGTATCTGTATAGTTGCTCAGAAGTTGCCTCTTGTCTGTAATTACTGTTGGCTTCTCAATTAGCTCATGAATCAACGGTGGCCATTCTAGATCAGTTGGCATGAAGAGACGACTTAGGGCAATGGAGATATCATTCATGTCAAACCATCTGTACCAGTCACATTCAGGATCGTCCATCTTTCTCCGCTTGTCTGGCCTTAATGACTCCAATGCTTTATATGTGGCTAACGGTGCTATATGACGAGCAAACTACCGTGCATGCACATCTTGGCAATCCAGCATGGAAGTAATTACCGTTGTCTGCTCATCATTATTTTGAATACCCCCTGTTACAAAATGTGTTTGTAGGGTCCATGTGAGAGGTTGCCGGTCCGTTTTGAGGGTGGAAGTCATGACGGCCCATGGCTCTTTTTCATCCTTGTTTGGTGCTTTGTACCCTAGGCCACCTCGGGGAGTCATCTTTTGAGGCTTGACAGGCTTGACTCTCCCTTGATGATTGACACCCAGGCCTTTGCCAGTTCTATAGCCCATTTTCATCAGAATGTTCCATCCTGGCGTTTTCATCGAACCTTTCTTCTTCTTGCCTGTGGATGGCTGTGGTAACATTTGAGTGGTAGGAGGGTTTAAAGGGGATGATCTTACCAAATTTTGCCGCAGATCGGCAACATCCAAAACTAAAAGCAAAGGCCTATTGGAAGGCCACATAGAAGGCACTGATGTTGCAGAATGTATGTCTTCGGTCAGCAAGATGGGCATGCTAGTGACTTTAATGATGCGTCCTTTGTGTGGAAATTTTATACAATGATGATTTGTCGAAGGCACAACATCAAGTTCTTGAATGTACGGGCGACCCAAAATTCCATTAAAGGTCGGGTCCATGTCCAGAATATGGAAATCTACCGTGACTGAGACTGGCCCCAAACCAACTTTTAGAGTAGTCATTCCCAATGGCGGCTTTCTAGTGTTGTCATAAGCTGTGACAGTAATTGTGGATGGCCTGATCTGACTTTCCAGGATGCCACACATTTTCAAAGTGCTTGGCAGCAGAACATTAATGGATGCCCCAGTATCAACCAAACATTATTTCACGGCCATCTTATTGATATCAATGGTGATGCACAGTGCATACTTCCTGGCTGGCTGCGGAGCCAATTCATGTTCATAAAAAGTGATGGCCGGCTGATTGCTAGCTGGATTTAAGACAGTGGTGACTTGTTCGGCTGGAATATCTTCACTCACCATTACTCTTTGTAGATATTGTTTCAAAGCTTGCTGCTGTGTGGTAGATCTCTTGATTAATTCCAAGATAGAAATACGGGCCGGTGTTCTGTCCAAATGCTTCAATAAATCATATTCCGTGCCCGATGTAGGCTCTTGTTCTTGTTCTCCTTGCTCTTGTGTTGGCTCCTGCTCCCGTTGGGGAAATACCTGATGAAACATCCGTCCGCTATAGGGCACCATTGTTCTTTGAGCCTCTGTCGTGCTTGGAGTGGGTAAAAGGGTGGAGGAAGTAGAGGGAGCGGTGTTGGGTGTAGGTGCAGGAATGGTGGGAGGAGGGGTTCTTATAAGTGGCCTCACCGGCTGGGAGTTGTTAGAATGTGGTGACGGGGATTGGGTAACAAGGAGGGACCTTGGAATCATAGCAGTGGTAGCTGGAGGTGGAACGGGAGGAGCGACGGCTGCCGGCGAGTGGCGGATAAGGGGAGGTCTATTTGGTGGAGGGTTTTGAGGTGATGGAGAATTTGTGGATTGGCGTAAAAGAAGAGGCCGTGAAGGGATAAGATTGGCATTGAGTGGCCCTAAAGAACGTATGAGGGGACGTTGTGGTTGGGAAGGAGGGATAGGCTGATGCCTTCTTAACAATGACGGTGGTTGTGGTGGGTTGGAATTTTGGTTAATAGCCCCAACAGAGGTGTTTTCATTATGCCAGGTTTGCCCTCTCTCCACTTCATGGATCGAGGTGACAATGTTCACTTGTTGATTTGGAACCGGGTGCTCCGGTAGCGGATTGTTAACAATCCCCATATTGGGTTGGGGTGCAGGAGCCTGTTGTTGCTGGAAGGCTTGTTGTTGTTGACCTTGCTGCTGATGCTGTTGAGCCGATGGCTGCCGAGGAGGCCTTCGGGTCTTTAGAGTAGCAATAACTTTCCTCATCTCATCCCAATCAATATCACCTTGGTCATTCATGTCATGTATGTAATCCTTGAAATGAAAGCAATGATCAATATTGTGCCCCGGCTGTCGGTGGAAGACGCAATACCGGGAGGTGTCTACATGTTGCGGCCATATTGCTCTTTCCTTTGGCAATGTGAGCAGGTTGGCGGCCATGAGGGCATTAAAGATGTCAAATAAGCTTTCAGGTAGAGGGGAGTATTGTGCCCTTCGAGGACCCAATGGCCTTCTGGATTGTTGAAATTGTTGCGGTGCATAATTGGCCGGTGGGGGCATTTGGTGATATTATGGGGTTTGATTTTGTGGAGCAAAGTGAGGTTGTTGTTGAGGAGGTGGAGGAGGCCGTAAGGTCTGAGGAGGGTTGTTATTTGGCTGGTGGACTTGACTCTGGAAGGCGGGCTGTTGTGGTGACGGCCCTTGGTTTGGAGGGTGGCGGAAGGGTGTGGAATTGCCGAACGCGCCCACCTGCTCGTTAGTAACAGTACCTTCGGTGGTCGCACCAGTATTACCAATGTTGACATTCCTCTTTATCACCTTCGGCCTTGGCTCGAACATGCCCATAATTGGCGAATCTTTCATTTGCGTCTGTATATATCTAGCTCTTTCATAGAGCTCCTCCATAGTGCTCAGTTTATTCATGGCCAGGATATGACGGAATTGTGGAGTAGAATTTGAAATAATCATTTTGACTTGTTCCGTCTCCGACAATGTGTCTTTTAGCTTCTCGGCCATGGCCCTCCACCTATCAGCAAATGAGACGAAGTCCTCCTCGGGCTTCATCTTCTCAGCAACCAAATTAGTAACAGATAAGGAGGGACCCACACGGTCCTTATACTTCTGTATGAACGTCCGTTGAACTATATCAAAATCATCGGCATCAGCCGGCTCCAGAGAATAAAACCATTCTAGAACTGGGCCATCCAAAGACCGTCTAAAGAGATAAGCCAACGAATTCTTATTATCCTGCCAAAATGATGCTTCATACATAAAGTCCTTCAAGTGGATGTTCGGGTTGCCCGTGCCATTATACCGCCGGAAATTCGGTATTTTAGACGGTGGTTGATGAAAAACCGGCATAGGGGGAAGCATGATCTCGGGAGCAATCTTGGATGCAGTGACCCTCTTAAGCTGTTCCTCCATACTAGCCATCTTTTGGAGGAGCAGAGCATGGCTATCAGACTCGGCTGGGGCCTGATGAAAAGAGTGTTGGTTTGTCATAGGCCTTCTTAAAATTTGGGAAACAAGAGGTTGATGAGGCCTAGCAACGGAGTGACTTGCCGGTTGGGCCGGCATAGTCATAACAGGAGTTGATGGGCGCGAGGGCACCCTTGGGATGACCGCCGGGTCGTTGGGAGAATTAACAGAGTGGCCACCCATGGCCTGGGGAGGGTTAGAAGATGACGGGATGAACTTTCCCTTTAGAAGGGCGGCTTGAGCTGCCTGACGCTGGGAATCATCCAGCTGAGCAATAGCCTTGAGAAATTCATTGAAATTGAGGGAAGAGGAAGTGTCCCCTGGAATATTTTGAGTAGTAGGTTGGGCCTGGGAAGAAGGCTCAACCTCTAAAGTAGTAGTGGTGGCATCCACCATGTGGACCTGATTAGAAGAAGAATGGTAGTTTCCCTCATAATAAACAGAATCTTGAGAGGGAATCTCATGGAACGGGTCAGAGTGACCCTCCTCGTAACCGTCATAAGTGTACCCATAGTTGGCCATATTGATAATTTTACCTGAACGCAATTTCATGCTTAAGGAGAAAGAGATAAATTTCTCACAATAAGATATAACTCAAAAGATATCACCTTTTCAAGCAAAAGAAACACCCAAGTTATAATGAGCGCAAACTTTTAAGATCTCTTTTGAAAATTGTGGTGAGTTCAATATTGGGTTCTCTCTTTTGAAGGTGGATCCTAGTTGAAAATTCGAGTATAATCTCCGGGTTTCTAGATTTTTCTCTCTCCCTTCGAACGTGTGGGTCAACTATACTCCGGGTACTTTAATGGTACAACCAGCCTGGCGTCCGTGAGGAAATCCACGGGTGCGAGGACTTACGGAGGCTTGGCTTAGGAATTTCCGGTCCAATGAGACGGAATGCTCAATGGAGGGTCCTTCCTTCACCAAGAGGGGGTAAGATCTCCTAAAAGGTGTGGGGAGAGGAGGTCTCCCAAACCGTATGCAGAGATGAATGCAAACAGGTAGTATCAAACAACAGATATATAATCAGTCAAGTAAACAAATAGAATGAGCAGTTCTGTGGGCACAGAACAAAAAGACGACCCATGGCAGGTCGCTAAATGAATAAACAGCGTCTGGATTGCAGGCGCTAATCACTGCGAACAGTGGAAATGACACCTCTGGGCAGGGGCGTGAAGCACTGTAAACAATATTCAGGAAATAACCAAATCACCAATAATGAAGCAAATGACGCCTTGATCTAAGGCGCCCAATGAGCAAATGACGCCCAGGAGTTGGGGCGTCAAAACAAATGCACAGTGGTCAGGCAACGGAAAAGAGAACAGTAACAATGCAAATGACGCCTTGCTGTAAGGCGCTTTATGAAGAAATGACGCCTCTATACGAGGCGTGAATTACAAAATGACGGCAGCAGGGAGGGCGTTATTTCAACTCAATGAACTGACAATCAGAATAAACATATGGGAACTCCAAAATTGGCTAACCAGTGGGAGGTGTGCACATGGTGCACAGTGGGGAGTGTGCTACGTGGAGCACAAGGGAGGGACACACTAGGGTGTCAAAAGAGGGGCACCGAGGGCACCAATGGGAGGGTGCTACGTGGAGCACAATGGAGGGACACGCGAGGGTGTCAATGGGAGGGGCACGCGAGGGTGCCGAAGGGAGTGTGTTACGTGGAGCACATGGGAGGGGTAATCAAACTAAAAACACAAGAAGTCCCACCGTGATCGCCAATTTATAGATTATGTAAAATCCACTTAGAGCAATTAAAAGGAAGAAGAAGAATTAATAAAAGGAAAAAGGAAGGGAAAAGGGGAAAAAAGGGGAGCATGCGAGGATGCTAAGGGGAATGTGATCGCCAGAGGGGTTACCTCAAAGAAGAAAAGAATGATCGCATGTACCTTGTGTTGAGCGGGTGAGATTGTAAATCCTTTCTTCCTCCTTCTATCGGCCGGCTGATGAAGGGGGTTCTTAGCTTTGATTACCCTTGTAGAACACACACAAAGAAAACAATAACAAGAATAGATTAGCCAAAAGGGTGTAGTATCAATGTTCTAAAGATATGAAATCAATCAAATTGAGCATGAACACACCTTGTGTGTTTTGATTTTTAAACCCCTAAAGAGGAGTATCAAAGGTATGGGAATATGAATGCAAAGTATGCAAAGCAAGGTATATGTAATGTGAAAGTGGCAATATATTCTAGCAAAATAGCTAGAAAGATTAAGGTGAAGATGATGACAATGCTAATAATGCTAATAAGGAGAAAAGAGTCTCCTCTCTGCTGCGTGTACAGTAGTACTGGGAGAGAAACAAGTTGAACAGCAGCTGATGACCGTAGAAGAAGAAGAAACCTCCAAGAAAGAGAGGGATTGCTCGAAGAATATAACATGCAAAAAAATAAAACTCTCTCTTCCTGTTAAGAAAAGCTCACAGTAGTTCGCTCTGCTATTGCTATCGTTATTGCGTTCTCTCCCTCCTCTCGCGCGAGGGGCACTGCAGGGGGTATTTATATGGCCAAATATCCTTGCAAGACAAGGATTAAAACAAGGTAATGATCCTCCATCAAGAAACACTCTTCCCAGTCGAACACAAGGTTTAAAATGGGGAAAGAATCATTACTGGAAAGAAGGAGGCAAAAGGGAGATGAAATTGAAAATGACGACCCCTTGAAGGGCGTCAATTAAAAATGACGACATGACCAAAGGCGTTAATTAAAATAACGACGTCCATAAAGTCGTCAATTCTTGGATTTAATTATAGAAACAATTACCTTTCCTTATTTAAAATGATGTACTGACGTCTGCCATACGGACGTCAAATAATCAACGTCTTCAAGAGAGACGTCAATTCTTCAATTTTCATTTTATCTGCGATCCAGAAATTCCAGTAAATCCAGAAAATGATGCCCGTATTGGTAGTCGTCCATTATGCAAAGAGGCGCCCTTGGCCAGGCCGTCAATTTAAATAGCGCCCCTGATCAGGGCGTTAATTCCAATTACCCAAGAAAAAAAACAAGAAATCATAATTAATTTATAAAAAAAAAGAAAAGGTTCATATTAAATCAATATTGAGGTTCGCTTTGGGGGCGTCATATGGTGACATGAGATTTACTCAACATAGCATCAATTTTGGCGTGTCTACAGATACAAGCCTGAACATAACTATGATCAACCGCCGGTAGGTCCCCAGTGTGACAGAGGTCTTGGCCGACGAACAAGAGAATGAGGTGGCAGCCGTCGAAGGGGTTCAACAGTCCGATTGGCGGGAACATCTCCTACGATGGTTCCAACACCAGCAACTCCCAAAGGAGAAAGAACAGAGAATGAAACTCTTAAGGATCAAAGACTCTTACGAGATGAGAAACGGAACCCTGTTCCAAATAATGGCGGATGCCCGAAGAAAAGTTCTACTTCGTTGCTTGTCGTCAGCAGAAGCTGGGCAGGTAATGCAAGAGGTCCATGCGGGTTCAGCCGGAGCACATCAGGCCGGCCCGAAGATAAAAATTGAGATAAAAAAATTGGGTTACTATTGGCCCACTATATTTGATGACTGCTGCAAGTTCGCCAAGGCTTGTCAGAAATGTCAGGAGCACGCCAATGTGTCAAGAAGGCCTTCAGCGCCGCTACGCCCCACCATACCGAGCTGGCCATTTGCTCAATGGGGCACAGACATGGTAGGGCCACTGCCAGCATCTTCATCAGGGTGCAAATACATCTTAGCAGCTATAGATTATTTCTCCAGATGGGCAGAGGCAGTAGCACTAAGAGAAGTAACGGGAGAACTGGTCACAAGATTCTTCCGGCAGAATATAATATTTTGGTTCGGGATTCCTATCCGCATCATCTCTGACAACGACAGCCATTTCAGAAACCAAAAGATTTATCGGCTAGCTGATACATACAAGATTGACTGGAGGACATCGTCCCCCTACAACCCTCAAGCCAATGGAGTTGTAGAAGCCTTCAACAAGACGCTCTGCACGTTGCTCGCAAAGATCGTCAAGTCCAATAAGAAGGACTGGAAAGAAAAGATGTACGAAGCGCTTTGGGCCTATCGTACCGTCTATAAAACCCCAACCAGTTGTTCGCCATTCTCCCTCGTATATGGGTCAGAGGCTGTGGTGCCGATTGAATTGGAAGTCCCCTCGCTGCGAGTCGCTATCCAACATGGACTAGTCAACAGTGAACAAACTCATGCAGAAAGAAGATTGGAAGAGCTTACCGAGCTCGAAGGAAAGCGTCTCTATGCGCAACAAAACATTCAACTCTACCAAGCTCGCATGGCCCGTGGTTTCGATAAGCTGGTCAAAGGTCGAGAATTCAAGAAAGGAGACCTGGTAATGGTCAAAAGGAGAGAAGTGATGGCTTCCAACCCCAAGGGGAAGTTGGTTGAAAACTAGGTCAGGCCGTATATCATCCACTGAGTATATGAAGGGGGTGCCTACGTCCTGGTAGACCATAAAGGAGTCGTCCAGTTCTCTCCCCTCAATGAAAAGCATATAAAGCTGTATCACACGGCGTAATCGGCATTCCCTGAATAATCGGGATACCCTTACCTTGGCCTAGTGGCACTCCGCCCTGGCAGAGCTACCTTTACCTTGGTCTAGTGGCATTCTGCCCTGACCGAACTACCTTCATCTTGGTCTAATGGCACTCCGCCCTGGTCGAGCTACCTGAACCTTGGTCTAGTGGCACTCCGCCCTGATCGAGCTACCCTTCACCTTGGTCTAGTGGCACTCCGCCCTTGCCGAGCTACCCTTACCTTGGTCTAGTGGCATTCCGCCCTAACCGAACTACCTTCATCTTGGTCTAGTGGCACTCCACCCTGATCGAGCTACCGGAACCTTGGTCTAGTGGCACTCCGCCCTGATCGAGCTACCCTTCACCTTGGTCTAGTGGCACTCTGCCCTGGCCGAGCTACCCTTACCTTGGTCTAGTAGGCACTCTGCCCTGGCCAAGCTACCTTCCCCTTTGTCTAGTGGCACTCCACCCTAGCCGAGCTACTCATATCTTGATCTAGAGGCACTCTGCCCTGACCGAGCTACTCTTATCTTGGACTAGTGGCACTCCGCCCTGATCTAGCTACCCACACCTCAGTCTAGTGGCACTCTACCCTGACCGAGCTCGCATATAATAAACAACATTGCCATTGCAGGCCTTACGCCCGAATCGGCACAAATCTATCCCTTGCGTCAACATTACCTTCGTGCTGACGAATAAACCCTTCTTCTCGGCGCAAGACTTCGTGTCCTAGCCGACCCTTATCAACATTGCCCTTGTAGGCCTTACGCCTGAATCGGCACAAATCTATCCCTTGCATCAGCATTGCCTTCGTGCTGACAAATAAACCCTTCTTCTCGACACAAGACTTCGTATCCTAGCCGACCCTTATACATCATTGCCATTGCAGGCCTTACGCCAGAATCGGCATAAATATATCCCTTGCGTCAGCATTGCCTTCGTGCTGACGAATAAACCCTTCTTCTCGACACAAGACTTCGTATCCTAGCCGACCCTTATACAGCATTGCCATTGCAGGCCTTACGCCCGAATCGGTACAAATCTATCCCTTGCGTCAGCATTACCTTTGTGCTGACGAATAAACCCTTCTTCTCGGCACAAGACTTCGTGTCCTAACCGACCCTTATACAGCATTGTCATTACGGGCCTTACGCTCGAATCGGCACAGATCTATCGCTTGCATCAGCATTGCCTTCGTGCTGACGAGTAAACCCTCTTTCTCGGTGCAAGACTTCGTGTCCTAGCCGACTCTCTCAACGTCCTTCTGTTATATGAAAAGAAAAGAAAAGAAAAATGGGGTTAAAAATAGAGATACCCCGTCGGCCTTGTTGCTAAACCAGGACAAGGGCAAAAATGGCTATAATCCGACTGCGACGAAAACCTGAAAGGGCGCTGCAGGCAAAATCGGGTACCCCGCCACGTGAAAATCCGAAAGGGCGCGTGGGCAAAAGCAAGTGGGGGCTGACTTCGGTGAAAACCCGAAAGGGCGCTTAAGTCAGTAAAGTGGTCATCTAAAAAGTTCCTCTTTGACTCTCCTCCTATTGAAACTCTCAAGGGACAACCATTAAAAGTCCCACCGGAGATCCCCTAACAAACCCAGGTTCGACCCTCGTCATCATCAGTGAGATCGGTTGATCTCTATCCTTTAACTTGGACCTTTTGTCCCTGTTAATGAACATACCTCTGCTTCGACATTCTACCCATGTCGATCAACAAATCTAGGTTTGACCCTCGTCATCATCGGCGAGATCGGTCGATCTCTATCCTTTGACTTGGACCTTTCGTCCCTTTTGATGAACATACCTTTGCTTCGGCATGTAACCCATGTCGATGAACAAACCCAGGTTCGGCCCTCGTTATCATCAGCGAGATCGGTCGATCTCTATCCTTTAACTTGGACCTTTCGTCCATGTTAATGAACATACCTCTGCTTCGACATTTAACCCATGTCGATGAACAAACCCAGGTTCGACCCTCGTCATCATCGGCGAGATCGATCGATCTCCATCCTTTAACTTGGACCTTTCGTCCCTGTTAATGAACATACCTTTGCTTCGACATGTGACCCATGCCGATAAACAAACCCGTGTTCGACCCTCGTCATCATTGGCGAGATCGGTCGACCTCTATCCTTTAACTTGGACCTTTCATCCCTGTTAATAACTATATAGCGTTTGCTTCGGCATTTAACCAATGTCGATGAACTAAACCAGGGTCTGACCCTTGTCATCATCGACAAAGCCGGTCAGCATTCTAGCAGACAAAGCTCTCCCGTGTTCCGGATTCCCCACGCAGTACAAAAAAAAAGAGAAGAGAAAAGAAAAATGGGGTTAAAAATAGAGATACCCCGCTGGCATTGTTCCTAAACTAGGACAAGGGCAAAAATGGCTATAACCCGGTTGTGGCGAAAACCTGAAAAGGGCACTACAGGTAAAATCGGGTATCCCGCCACGTGAAAACCCAAAAAGGCGCGTGGGCAAAAGCATGAGGGGGCTGACTTTGGTGAAAACCCGAAAGGGCGCTTGAGTCAGTAATGTGATAAAAAATTTGGTGATAAAAAAGAATGAAATGAAATGATGATGTAGTAACGAGGTTACCCTCGTTCGTCATTCCACTTCCACCAAACCTTTTCGACCCTTGTCACCATCGACAAGATCGGTCGCTACCCCTTTTGGTCCTTGTCACCATCAGCAAGACCGGCTACCTTTTCGACTCTTGTCACCATCGGTAAGATAGGTCGCTACCCCTTTCGGTCCTTGTCACTATCGGCAAGACCGGTCACCTTTTCAACCATTGTCATCATCGGCAAGATCGGTCGCTACCCTTCCGGTCCTTGTCACCATCGACAAGACCGGCTACCCTTTTCGACCCTTGTCACCATCGGCAAGATAGGTCGCTACCCCTTTCGGTCCTTGTCACCATCGGCAAGACCGGCTACCTTTTCGACCCTTGTCACCATCGGCAATGTTGGTCGCTACCCCTTTCGGTCCTTGTCACCATTGACAAGACCGGCCACCTTTTCGACCCTTGTCACCATCGGCAAGATCGGTCGCTACCCCTTTCGGTCCTTGTCACCATCGGCAAGACCGACTACCTTTTCGACCCTTGTCACCATCAGCAAGATTGGTTGCTACCCCTTTTGGTCCTTGTCACCATCGGCAAGACCGGCTACCTTTTTGACCCTTGTCACCATCGGCAAGATCGGTCGCTACCCCTTTCGGTCCTTGTCATCATCGGTAAGACCCGCTACCTTTTCGATCCTTATCACCATCGGTAAGATCGGTCGCTACCCCTTTCGGTCCTTGTCACCATCGACAAGACCAGCTACCTTTTTGACCCTTGTCACCATCGATAAGATCGGTCGCTACCCCTTTCAGTCCTTGTCACCATCGACAAAACTGGCTACCTTTTCGACCCTTGTCACCATCGACAAGATCGGTCGCTCCCCTTCCGGTCCTTGTCACCATCAGCAAGACCGGCCACCTTTTCGACCCTTGTCACCATCGGCAAGATCGGTCGCTACCCCTCTTGGTCCTTGTCACCATCGACAAGACTGGCTACCTTTTCGACCCTTGTCACCATCGACAAGATCGGTCGCTACCCTTTCGGTCCTTGTCACCATCGGTAAGACCGGCTACCTTTTTGACCCTTGTCACCATCGGCAAGATTGGTCGCTACCTTTCAGTCCTTGTCACCATCGGCGAGCCCCGACCAACTATCCCTTAAACATGGACCTTCCGTCCTCGTTAATGGGCAAACTACCATTGCTTCGACATTTAGACCATGTCGATGAATAAACCGCACTCTCAGCTTTCGTCACCATCGGCGAACTTAGTGGGGCGCATCCGCCTACTCTACCCATGTCCCACCCTGGTCAAAGCTCGATTCCGAGAATAGTTAATCTGCGGTGGAGTGAACACCTCACCCCTTCGCTGAAGGCGTGAGCGCTCTCCTGCGCTAGTAACTTATATCCCTGGACTGAGCTAATCGACTAGAGGGAGAAAGAAAAGAAAAGGAAAGAAAGAAGTCATGATTGGAGCGACAAATAAAGATATTCCATTGATATGAAGTGTCAGAATACATCTTTGCCCGGGGCATTCCCCGAGATACATGAGCTCCGAAGACAAAAAGGAGCGAAACTAAAAAAAAAGAGGGAAACAAAGGAAAGCTAATGTAGAGGGCACCGAAAAATGTCTTCCAATTCCAAGAGGCCCAGGGAAGGATACTGAGTCAGCTCTTGCAACCGAGACTCGGTAACTGTCAGCTGCGATAATTTTTCATCCAGAGAGGCGAGTTGTCCTTCAGCCAGGTCAGCTTCTTCTACGGTTTGAACTTCCAGGCGCTCAGTCTCCTGCAATTCGGCTTCGACCGTGGCAAGTTCTGCACACAGCTCCACTATCCACGCTGTGAGGAAGGATCGACGTTCTGAAGTAGTGCTAGTAGCATCTCTCAGTTGCCCTATGGTCCCTCTCAATGAAGTGACAGCAGCTCGGCAATCAGCCTTCTCCAATTTTACAGCCGCCAGCTGATCGGATACCTCCCGGCTTAGGTACTCCCGCATGTTGGCGTGCTTCAGCAACATGGTAACCCGTGGGGTCCAATCATCCATTGGACACCCGAATGCCAATAGTGGGCAAGAGAGGTGTTCGATCAAACTCCTCAATTACGCGTAAGTCAAGCCCGGGGGAGCCGACATGGCCCGCTGAAGATTATCCAGACACTGCCATACCATGTCGCTGGAGAACTATAAACCTAGCGACGAGGTCTCAGGAAGCTTAAAGTCCACCCTACTGTCTATCTAAGCCCAGATATCATCGCCTGCCCCAGAGGACGTCGACGGCATGGTTTATAGGGCACTAGCGCTGGACTCGACAACAGCAACTGATATAGTTGGAAGAGTCTCCGCTACAACAACTTCCTTGCCTGCCCCCTGAGGTGAAGCCGTGATGGCCATCTCGATAGCAGAGGATACTTGCTCCTCGCGTCCAGTCTCACCAGCTTCCACGGGAGAAGGTTCCTCGATGATGGCCAAGGCCTTGGAAGCATCGGCCTCTTCTCCAACAATTTCTCCTGCTTCAATCTCCGGGAGGCTACTCTGCTCCAGCATCAATTCTTTACCGGCGGCCGGGGTTTGAGATTCAGCAACTTCCGTTGGGCCACCAACTTCTACAATTGCTCCGGGCCCTTCTAGAGCCGCTGCTATCGCATAAGTCTGTGGAAGTTGTAAGGCTATGGGCCGCAAACCTGGCGCAAAGGCCTGTTGGCCCACGCCCAAATCTGGAAGAGGTATTCATATACTCGGAGCGCGCCGTTTTAACCCAATGCAAAAAGGGCACGCCGCTTTAAGCGGCGCCGTGTTAACAAGTAAAGGCAAAGGGCGCGCCATTTTAAATGGTGCCATTCAAGCTTCCGACCGCGCCGGATTAGCGTCCAATGCCAGAATTGGGTGCCGTTCCGAGCTTCCGTCACCGGAGGAGATCAATCCGGACGAAGCTCATCCGTCGGTCCTGCTACACTCCTACCTCACTTGCAACACCCACGTCTGGGGGGCATTTGTTGGCACTCAAAATGTGATGAACGGTGATCGAGCCGCAAAGATGAATGATACGGCCTGCTGAAGCACAAAAGCCGATAAAGAACAACCTGCTGAAGACTTCTCAGGCTGTCAGAGCCTCGACTCACCTGTAATGAGCACCGGGGACTTCACCTCGGGAGAGTCGAGATGAATCCACAACCACCTGGTAGTACGACCAAGCCTGCCTAATGATCCGGCATCGACTCCATCGTGCCGCTACCCTACGCCCTTCGCCCGACCAAGGATGACGGTCTACCCGGTGGCTCGCCACCTGAATGAAGACTCTCCTGAGGAGGAAGAACGCCATCGGCCCTTCGAAACAAGGAATCGAAGGCTCTGACAGTAGAAGGTCTCGATCACCCGACACAGGTTCGGCTTCTCGCTATATTGGATCCGTTAATGGCCGAATGATCGCCAGTCAAGGTGGAATTGTTCCGGATGTCGTATCATCCCACAAGGAAGCTCCAGGCACGAGTCAAGCCAAGTCGGAAGCACAAATCACAATGCCAAAGGACGTATCAGCGGAAAACCCGCGTGCTCGAGCCGAACATACACGAAGTTTTGATTAAGGCCATTCATCGTGTCGAGAGCCTCGTCATCGCCTGCCAAGGTTTTCCAAGGACCGTGGCAAGATGAAGAGTCGATGGGAGCTTCCGGAATCATCCCCGGACCCATCGGCTAGCCTGCGTCGAGCGAACAAGCTAAAACGGCACACAAAAGGTCACCGACACCCCTTAATCCGATGCCATCAAATCCGACATGCCAAAAGCAATTGGGGGACATTTCTCCCGGCGCCATTGAATCCGGCACACCCTCCGTGGCACCGGATTAGCTGGTTGCTATAAAGGCAACCCTCGTTTGACCAATTAAAAAAAGAGGAGAACATTCAGAAAGAAAAGAGAGTCGGAGAGAAGAATCCAGAGAAAAGGCCTGAGGGTTTTTGTGTGGGAAAAAACCTCCCATCTAAGCGTCTCCACGGCCGCCACCTCTCCCCGTATGAAGCTCCCGGTGCCGGAGAAGAAGATCGTCTGCTTCTTTGTCTATTTAGGTGGGTCGTTGTAATTTCCCCATCGATCCCCCTCTGTTCGGGTTTCTCCTCCGATACAATGTAAGTGGGAAGGGGGGGAAGGAAGGCGATGATACGAGCCTTGTTTCCTGTTGGCCCAGAGAGATGGCGGACAAGAAGGGGGGTTGAATTATCCCCTTGCCGAGATGGCGGAATTTAAAAACTTCCTTACTTAACACAGTGGAAATAAACTGGCAACGTTGATTAACAAAAACCTCAAGTGAGATTAAGACGTTCTCTCAAACTTTCCGATCTCACTCGAATTAACAATGCAACTAAACAGACAAATCAAGCTCAACACAAATAAATTTATGCTCAACACGGATAGCGGAGGTAGCGATGTGTGATAGTGTAGTGAATTAAAACCTGTATAGTGGACCTGTGAAAGGAGATAGAAGAAATGACAATCACACAGGCAATCACACATGACACAAGGAATTTAAGGTGGTTCGGGATCACGACGGGCTCCCTACGTCCACCCCTCACCCAACCGGGTGAGGCTTCACTCCACGCTACAAGATGTAGCAACATGGGGACGAACGCCAACCACACATGCTGCTTCCACAGCAATGTCCACACAGGGACAATCCCCAGAACGCTGCCACTACAGCACACACACACACACAGTCGGGGATCTGACCCCGCACTAATAGCCCACACGGAGACGCAGCTCCGCACACCACACATAATGTATTTCGATATTACGTACCAACAGAGAGGTGTACACAATGTGCTCACAACAAAGTATAATCCAGGAACATCCAAGCCCTTGTGCAGAAATAAAAATAAGAACCAATTAAAAGTGTTAGGCTCTCCCTGACAACTCCTCTAAGGGAGTTTCAGCTTCTCTTGATAAGGTCGGAGACGAGTGTTCGTATTTCCAATAGGATGGTGAGTTCTCATCTTGTCTCCTTTACCAAACCACGCAAATCCAAGCTTAAACAGATATCCAACGGTGTTTCCTTCCTCTTCAGTAATCCAATTAATGGGGGATCAACAGGGTCACTGTCTTGATTTCCTTGCACATAAGATATAAATAAAACATTAGAGCATAAGAACCCCTTGTCTACCGATCTGCAAATCCCAGAACATATACATATATATTGCAGCTTTTAGATGACCAGTCCAAGCTTTAAGCTATGCTCAAATAAAAGTATGGAAATGAAAGATTTGGATATCTCCCACAAATCTGCAGTTGAAACCCTCTCAATGGAGTAGTGGGATGTGCCAAAGAGCTTTATCCGCGGAGTGGAGGCCGGCTAGAACCGCAGGAGATGCCCAAGGAGGATGGTTCGATGACCGCAACAAGAACTGGATCAAATCTGCAGATGTAGGCTCGTTGATGGCGTTCTCCTATTCTTCCTCTTCCTCCTCCAGGTGAATGCTTTGCCCACGCTCCTTTCCTACAACAGATAGAAGAATATCAGCTCAAGGAAGTTCATCCGATGGAAATCATAGCTGCTATATACCCAAGAGAAAACAACAATAAGAGACCATAAAACCCATGCTTAAGCCCTCTCAAAACCACACCCAACCAAGGGTAGAAACCCTAGGGGTAATGGGGTAAAAGGGCAAGCCAATCAGATCTTAGAAAGTGGGTTTCGAAACTGATTCGTAAAACCCATTCCGGATGAACTAGACAAAGTGTCGACTCTTAGAGTCGACACTTTTGTCAATGTGTTCTGTCCCGAACACAAAATAGCATCCAGGACAAAAGTGTCGACTCATGCCAGAAGACAAAAATCAACTTACAGGACAAAAGTGTCGACTTGTCAGCACAAAAGTGTCGACTCACAGAGTCGACACTTTTCTGTCAGCACATTAGAAATCAATGCAAATAGCATACCGTGAAATAAGTGTCGACTTACAGAGTCGACACTTTTACTGACATAAGTGAAAACTCAATTAAACTTAATTGAAACTCCCAAAAACATCAAGGATCAATAAAACACCAATTAAGCAACATTTAACCCCATTCAAATACAATTAAATGTCATGCATGAGGGGTATTAAAACATCAAATCAAACAAGATTTAACAAGGAATTTAGCAACCAAAATAAGCATGATGCAACATGAGCCTCGATTCAACAAGGGACAATAAAGCAATCAAATAAACCCCAAGGCCAAAATACATGAACCGAATCCAATCAAGACACATGGAAATATATTCAACCATTAAGTCTTGAGATTGACAAGGAAACATGGGAAGCCAAAAGACCATCAACAATCTTGAGGACAGTCAAGTAGAGCATGCATGAGACTCATGCCAACCCAGTACATGAAAAACTATTTCAAACCCAATCAAGGTATAGATAATCAAATTCAGGACCAGAGTCAAATTCAGAAGCAAAGTCTTACCATGGATCCATGACTTTGAGGACTATATGAACCTGCACTTAATGAAAATCCAACAGCATGTCAATATTGAACCAATGTAACTGAATGCTCAATCACATTGACAAAGCTTGTTCATCCTGCATGCTTATGCATTGAAATGCAACTATGTATATAAATATGATTCATATCTATCCAGCCAATTTAAAACTTAACCTAGCAATCCAAAATTGCTTCATATATGTAAAAGCCAAAAACATTGTTCTATACATCACCAAGAACAACCATGAACTCATGGAATAGGTTGCACTTTTGAAAGCACAGATGCCATACCATTTACAAAGCTTGAACAACTGACATGAGATCCTCAATGTCTAAACTCATGAGGACTCTAGAGAATCCAGTTTCAACAACGATTCAAGCAGACCTTGACAAATTTGATATCTAGTCACGCATGAACTATAAATGCAGTCCAGGGCAAACTAAACTCTTACATTCCAATGTAAGCAATCCAAGTTCAGTTCGGCAAGTCTAAATTTAACTCATTCACAGGCAATATAAGTAGACACAAATCCATTTAACAAGTTCAGTCCAAGGCATGCACTCACATGATTTAAGGCATGCACTCACATGATTTAGAACCATCTTAAGCAATTTTATTATGCCATATGACATTCCACTGAGTGACATACTTTTCACATGAAAGCACCAATAAGAGTCAACATCAAAGATATAAACATGAAGGACCATGCTTCATAACAAAGTAAGAACCAAAGCTCAAAGAGCCAGGGGTCGACCCATGGGGTCGACCCATGCACAGGGGAATATGAAAACTACTTTGGTAGTCCAATACAATCTGAAACCGCATCAAGGGCATTTCAACCCCGCAAGCCAGAATATCAACATGTGAGCTCAAGGCATTTTCTACAAAACTTACACAGAATATTTTCACTGTAAAGCAAACATAAAATGCACAATATATTAGAATCATCAAAACCATTGTCAAAGACAAGGAGGGGGTGCATTGAACCCAACATTTCCTCTCCCCTTTCTCACCATCTCTGTGATTCTCCACCTCCCCCTCTGTAATTTCTTTCCTTTTTATTAATGAAAACGGTGACCGCGCGACAACGCCGGCACCGGAATGATAATCTGTACATTTCCTTTTCTTTTGTTCATGGAATGAATGGATATGTCAACGAGCCGAGGGGCCTAATGTTCTTATCCTCCCTCTGTATCGTTCCTTTTTTTATTGCGTTTTCTCCTTACGGCCGGTGAAACGGCACCGTGCAATAGTGGCGACGCCGGGGAGGATGATGTGCACATGTGCACATTTCTCCAGTGATCTGTGCACAGAATGAATGGACATGATCATGCCCGGCACCGTGGTCATCCCTCCCGTATGCTTCTCTTTACTTTCTGTACGTGCGTCCACCGGATTTGCTTCCCCGGCGCCGAATACACCCCTTGCAACTCTATGGGCTACAGCAACTACTCCCCTCTCCCCGCGGTTTCTCTTCCGTCCGAATGCCAAAGGTTTTCACCACCGGAGGCGCATACACACGTGCATTTCTTCGATCGGTCTCGGGCCATCCTCTTACTCTCCCTCCTGTTCTCGACCATGAACAGGAGGAGGTGAGGGTGTCCCCATACTCCTCGCCGTTGTCTTTTAAGCATCGCCTGACGAATATCTCGTTAATATATCAATATTCATATGCACACACATAGGCATACCTATAGACAACATTTTTAATCTGTTGACTGCACATATTTTCCCATCGTGCCGTTTTACCATCTCGTTAGTGAGATTAGGTGACCTGGGGAGGGGAACATCCCCCAATTTCTTATCCTACTCACTTGGTCCACAGGAGTCCATTTGCCAATAATGGGTCTCCGAAGACCAATGAGTGCGCAGTAATTGGGTTAATCCCAACACTTCAAATCCATAGCCCCTAGCGGGCCTTGTGGTGGCCGTGAGATGGGTGCCCCTCGTAGGCTGGCCCTCGGGGTTCTCCTTCTCTATCGGTCATCTCGACTTAGACGTGGTACCGACTCGGGTCGTGTGCCCCTCGTAGGCTAGCCCTCGGGGTTTTCGCTCCCGTCATGAGTCACACTATCCGTCTACTTTCCAACCACGGACTCGGTGCCCCTGGCAGGCTAGCCCTCGAGGTTCTCCTATCCGTTCGGGTTTGCCGGCCGCCGTTGTGCCACCCGACTTTTTAGGGGTTGCTCCGCCACGTGAGTACTCCCCGCTTCTCCCCGACAATCCTCCGGGATGGGGAGATGTTGCCGAAATTTCAGCTCGAACGAGTTTGACTCGAAACAATCGCCGCGCTCGAGTATGAACCTCGCCCGAGCCTATGACTTGACTTCCGGACGGCCCGGGGCTGATCCGATGAATGGCTGATTTAATAAACTCCCCAAATCATCTAAGAACTTGTTAATAAGTCCAAAAATAAACCAATAAAACCTCAGTTTTTGTGAAGTGGGGCTAAACCAACGCGACGATCATCCGGCGCGCCTTAATACACCGCGCCCTATTCCGACGCGCCAGCAATAGGGGCGCGCCGTTTTAACTCTCTCCTTATACCTACATTCCGGTGGCACCGTTTTAAACCTTTACCCACGCTTCCCGTGCCGTTTTAAGCTCTATGCCTACGCGTACCGGGCCAGTTTCGTTCTGAATCGCGTCGTCATATCACTTCAACTCTCTCCTTGCCTCCGAGGTGATTTCCAATGCTAATAATGGAACTAAATAAACCCTGTAATCAATAAATTGAATAAATTGGTTTGTCTGAACCTGAATTAGCTAATTTTATAGCTTCCTCCTCATGTTTTAGTCTAAGCATTCGTGCCACATCAATGTATGCTTGAGTGCACGGGCCCTCGGTATATCAAATAACATGAGCAGAAAGCCGGGCAACGACCGACGGGAAACTCTTGCTACGCGTGATGGTGGTCTTCAGACCTAAGTCCTCCGCCACATACTGAGGTTCCGTCCTAATAAACCGTGCATGGTAGATCATAATATCTTGCATGATCATTCGCATCCTTTGCATTCTTTATTCTGGCCTCGACAGCCCATTATCTCGGTAATTAATCAAAAGTTTTCCCTCCTCGCGGGGGATGTAATTAACGTCATAGCCTTTATGGTATGGCGGACTGTTGGTCCCGATCGAATCTCACTCTCGCCCGAAACGGGTCAGAATGAGCGCACAATAAACTCGTCACTTATGTGACCGGCACGCCTGCGCAGTCAATCAGTCAGTTAATTACCGGTTAATTAATTGGTTGATCGACGCATAAATAAATCAAATAAACCCACCAAATATAATAAAATACCCCTGGTAAAATAAACCACCAAACATCCCTCTACAATTCCTTACCTCCATCAAATAACCCACTCCATCAAACCCGATATCTTCTTTCTGTCCGAAACCAAAGCCTCCCCGTCCACCTGTCACTCCTTTTTTGCCACTAAAAGCCCCGGGCCCTACCACTTTGTTGATCTTGAAGGCAGAGCTGGAGGCGTCTGGGTGTGGTGGACTCCCAACACCCAAGCTCAGGTGATTCAAGCTACTGCTCACTGGATCTCCCTGGAGGTTGCGGACCCTCCCCAGTTACCCTGGAGGCTCATATGTGTGTACGCCCTTGTGAGGAAATCAAGCAGACATGCTTTTTGGAAAGAATTAGCTGTCCTTATCAACTCTCAAAATAGCCCCACCCTACTCACGGGTGACATGAATGCCATTCTGAGGCTGAGTGATAAAGTGGGAGGTTCCTTTGTCAGCCCCCAACAGGTCAGATGTCGGCCTGCTGGACTTGGGTTTCGATGGACCAGCATACACCTGGACTAACCGAAGAATGGCAAGATGGCTCATTAGAGAAAGGCTTGACAAGTCAATGGCTAATGTCGAGTGGAGGATACTATTCCCGCAGGCAACCGTCCACCACCTCCCTCAAATACCCAGCGACCACAACCCTACCTACACCAACTTGCTCAGGAACCACAGTCGAAGAAGACACACTTTATAATTTAAATCCATGTGGACTCTGAGGATAGACCTTCAGGCGGTCCTTCAAGCTAGCTGGAACAACTCTATCTCTCTAGTATTCAGCTACCACCACAAAACCCAGCAAATTCAGAATACTATTCGGAGCTGGAGAACCAAATGTTTCAAGAACCCCCATCAGAAAGTAAAGGACATCACAAGTGAGATGCAGCAACTCCGGTCCCTCCCTCCCACTGAGGCCACCATCAAGAGGGAAGCCACCCTGGAAGGCCAGCTAGAGGAACAAGTCAGATTGCAAGAGGAATTCTGGAGGCAAAGAGCCAAGGCCCGCTGGTTCAAGGAGGGCGATCGATGTACTAAGTACTTCCACACCAAGGTCCTGAATAGAAGAATTTCAAACAGGCTCTCCTGGGTCAAACTTTCGGACAACAGCTGGACAGGGGATCCCCACATCATCAAAGACACCTTTGTCAAGCACTTTACAACCCTCTACACATCTTCCACACCCTCACCCCCCCCCCCTTGGCACCTCCCCACCCCCACCAGGACCCTCTCCCAACCCGAAGACAACCACTTCCATTCCCCCCCCTCCACCAAAGAAATAGAAGAAGCCCTCCAATCCATGAACCCCAGGAAATCTCCTGGCCTTGACGGTTTTCCCCCCTATTCTATCAAAAATACTGGCCCTTTCTTAAGATCCAATGCTCCAACCTCATCACCTCCTTCTTCCACAATCACATAATTCCCACCAACCTCAATCATACACACATTACTCTTATCCCCAAAAAACACCCAGCCAACTCCCCCTCTGACTACAGACCGATCAGTCTTTGCAATGTCCTATACAAACTTATCACCAAGATCCTGGCCAACAGACTCAAGAAAATCCTCCATCGAGTGATCTCCCCCAACCAGAATGCTTTTATGCCTAACAGATTTACCTCTGATTGTATTATTATTGTTCAAGAATTGATGGACTCAATCAGAACCAAGCAAGGTAAGACAAGCTTCTTCGGTCTCAAGCTCGACATCAGCAAAGCCTATGACAGTCTTGAATGGCCCTTCATCGATGCAGCCATGGACTCCCTGGGGTTCTCAACTCAATCCAGGCATCTGGTCCTTCAGTGCGTCAGTACAGCTACTTATTCCATCAACATCAATGGGGAGCCCACAGGCACTATCCTCCCAACCAGAGGAATCAGACAAGGCTACCCTCTCTCCCCCTACCTGTACATCATCTGTGCTGAAATGCTCACAAATCTGATCAGAGACAGAGCGGAGGCAGGAAGGATACAAGGCTTCAAAGTCAACAGCAGAGCTCCCACAATCACTCTTGTCATGTACGCTGATGACATCTTCCTATTCGGCAAGACTGAGGACAAGGAGATTGATGAATACATGGATATCCTCCAAACTTTCACAGCTTGGTCAGGTCAGTCCCCCAACAGATAAAAATCTGGTTTTATATTCAGTCCCAATGTCTCTACTTCCATGCATAATTATATCTGCCAGAGAGCCTCCATAAACTGCCTCCCTAAATATGAGATGTACCTGGGAGTTCCTCTACGGCCGGAGAGAAGTAGAATCCACCAATTCAAATTTTTAGAAAACCATATCAGGGACAAGCTCAGCAATTGGAAATGCCAAACCTTGTCCCCAGCTAGGAGGGCCATTCTCATCCAAACCACTTTATCCTCCATTCCACCCCATATCATAGCCACCTCCCTCCTCCCAAAAGGAACCATCCATGCGCTCAACCAACTCCAATGCAAGTTCTGGTGGGGGGCTGATTCAAACCAACATAGAATCCACTTCTGTAAGTGGGAGAAACTTAAACTTCACAAAAAGGCTAGGGGCTTGGGTTTCAGGGACCCTAAATACTACAACAAGGCTGCCATTATGAAGATCGCCTGGAGATTCCTAAATGATCAGCAGGCTCTTTGGACTAGCATCTTGAGGGCCAAATACCTCAAAGGGAAAGAACTTTGGTCTGCCAAGAAACCTGCCAGATGTTCTCACATATGGTCGGCCATTCTTTCCGTCAGAAAAGAGATTAAAGAAGGCCTTCTTAAACTTGTCCAAGATGGTAGGAGCACTAATATCTGGGAAGACAACTGGATTCCTGATAGAATTAGCCCCCCTGCCCCCTCGGGAACCCCTCTCAGCATTCCCCTGTCCTTGTTTCCCAGCTGATTTCCAACCATCAATGGGACCACACCCTCATTAAATCCACCTTTCAGGAAGACACTGTGAAGGACATTTTGAACATTAACCTGCCACAACATACCTGTCCAAAGGATGATTTAAACATATGGAGTGCCACCAGAAATGGCAACTTCACCACCAAATCAGCTTACATAATGCTGGCTGAGAAGTCCCTCCCTCCATCCTCATCGTCAAAACATAACATTTGACAGATCATTTGGAACCCCACTTCCCATAACAGCATTCCCCCAAAGGTTTCAGTCTTTATATGGAAATGTATTGTTGGTGCTGTCCCAGTCAACTCCAGAATTGCCAAGTGTAACAAAAATGTCGACCCCAGTTGTCCCATATGCCATACTGCAGTGGAGACTATCCAGCACATGATATTTTTTTGCAACAATGCTAGAGCTATCTGGAAGATGTCCCCACTCAACTACCACTCAGCAGAGGATCCCAGGGAACTCGAAGATAGAATCCAGGAATGGGCCAGCCCCCCTTCTCCAGGAACAGCAAGGACATAAAAATTATCTCCATGTGCTATGCTTTTATATGGCAGATATGGACTGTGAGATGCAAGAAGGTGTTTGAAGGCACCGAGGAACACCCGAGCTCCACCACCATCAAAGCCTTGGAGCACCTCCATTGCTGGACGGATAACACTGCCAACCGCTACACTTCCTCCCCACATCAGTCGGTCTCCTGGTGTCCACCCCAGGGCCCCTTCCTCAAAATCAATGCAGACGCGGCTTTCATTGATGGACAAGGAGTGCTCGGCATCATCCTCACCGACCCGGATGCCAACCCCATCTACTGCTCACAGCAGTTTCTGCCCCAGGTTTGTTCCCCAGAAACGGCCGAGGCCTTGGCCTTCCTCCAAGTCCTGAAGCTCGCGAATTCCCAGTCCCAGCAAACAACTGTTGAAGGCGATGCACTCAATGTGGTGAACTACATCAACGGCTCCTCCTCTCCCCCACGGAGAATTCTACCAATCATCCAAGATTGCAGGAGCATTCTAGCCCATGCTCTCCAAGTGCAACACATTCCCAGGTCAGCCAACAAGATGGCCCATGCCCTCGCCAGAGAGGCCCTCAAGCTCCAAAGTACTAGGTTCTGGTCCTTCCCCAATATTCCTCCGTGTATTCAGCAGGTTGTAAACTCTATTATGCTTCCTTAATACCAGTTCCCCCCCTCGTCCTTTCTTCCATATATATAATCTTTTGAAATGAAAGTGGGGCTGATAAAGAAATGGCATAGAAATGATGGTAGCTCATTTTGACAGAGGAAACGATGAGCTTTTTCTTTCAGATATCTTTTATCCACCGCAACTCATGTTGCTTTGAATGTGGAGTAGCCAAGGCTCTCATGCTGCTAGATTAATTTTCAACTTTAAACTAAATATAGTAGTCGGCAAATAAACGCTACAGAAGCAATGCTAGCTTGATTTATAAGAAGGAATTATGGGTTGTCTCTCAAGTCTCTTTCATCATACTAGTTATACTACAATGTAAATTGCTAGAACTCTCAGGTTGGTAGATTAATATATTAACTTCTGACCCAAACTTGGTTTCCAAATCCTTCAGTATCAGTGCATCTTCTACATAGTTGGGTATGATCACTTGAGAAGAATGCATGCAACCTATCTTGTTAGGGAATCTTCATTCAGATGAACACATTTCATGAATCAGAGAAAATTTCAAGCACATAATAAGTAGCAATAGGAATTTTTTGATAGCAGCATAACTATTTAAGTTGACATGCTATTTTGGGTCAAGCAACTGTTTCTATACATCTTTTCCATCTTGATATGCATATTGATAAACTCAGAGACAAGAAAAGAAGAGAAATATATGCCTACTATACTGGTTTTAGGCTACAATGTTCTAAGTGTGTTCTAAAAAAAGTTCAATGTAACCAGACAAAATAAAAGAATTATGACGTAGGTTTTGGTACGTATCACTCGATGCATGCCCAACAATTGTTGGATGATATATAAGGGGAAATGTTATTTCTTAGCAAATAGAGTATTGTAGATGCGAGATAAATCTTGATGCTCTCAAAAGGTATTGTCCTTGTAGAAGAGGTGAAGGCCAATTGTGAACAAAGTTTTATCCTTATAAAAAGAGTTATATTAAATTAAGAGGTGAAGACCGGTCTTATAAGTACTTGATTACTTTCTCAACATCTAGCGTGAGACTAATCTTGTGACCATAAATCTCACTACAAATATATATATTATTTCAAAAATATTTACATGGGCAGGTTTATGTTACTATGATCGCTTTACAAATAGGCAATGCTACAAATTAAACAAGCAAGGTCACATAATGACAACTACAGTAGGTGGAAGAAATCAACATGATCAAAAGTGGGTTCTTGCTTAACCTTTGGGCAACTAACAAACTTAAACTGCATCTTCTTCTGAAAGACGAATATTTGAAACATCGATCATCAATAAGAAGTGATAAGACATCAGATTTTTTTAATCAAAATCTAGCTACAGAAATAATTCAACCTCTTTCATGAAATCATATACAGATGCCTACATATCACAATGAGATATGGTGGCGCTTAATTTGGATCTGCATCATGCAAAGAAATCCGATTTGTCATGATGGCAATTAGATTCAACATGTGGTGGGCTTAATTTGATAACTACCGTTTTATCATCCTAATTGAAATTGGTCATATATTTTGCTTGGGACTTGTTAACCACATTGGAAAAAAAGATGCCCATAATAACAATTAATTATGGTCCAGCAAAGGGACTTAATTAGAACAGGCAATTTTATGATGTGAATCGCTCGTCCAATTATGGTACAGACAAGTGCATTATGTCAATGTGAGATTAAGAAGAAACCCCCCACCCTAAATGTTTGGTTATAAACTTAATTAAATAGAAAGTGAAAAAAAAACAACACTTCTGAATATACTTTTCATCCAAATCCAAACCCAACGATAGTACAGTTCCTCTCTTCCGTGTTAATATTTCATAGAGAATCACAATTCATGTTGTAGACACAAATCAAAGAAATTTTGACCCGATGTATAATACCTCTATTGTAGGGTTTGACGTGTCGTTCGTACCGACCGTGCCGATTTTTCTCTGGCACGATGCATGGTCCGGTACGTGCGGTATGTCACCGTGCCATTTTCGGTTCGTTCCTCCGCCCCCTCCATCGTCCGCCTCCTCTGGTAACTTTAAGTCTTAAATCGCTAGGCCATCACCTGTTGTGCCCCGATGGTCATTTGAGTCATCTTGCGGTCACTTGGGTCATTTGACATCATCATGTGGTCATTTGAGTTATTTGACATTCTTAGTTTTGATAATGGCTAAACACTATTAGTCATTGTTGTTTTTCACTCTTATATGACTGACATACGTGATGTTTTGTTCATGACAGATATGCAAATGAATGGACAAGGAATGGAGTGGAGTTGGCAAAAGTGAAAGCTCAATGACAGTTAAGGTCGATGCACAAAGAAGCATAACCAAGAGAACCCAAAGTCAAAGACTCAGTTGACACCTTCTAGACTGTCAAGGGTGATGCTACAGACATGAATGGGGTGCTAAAGAACTTAAGCGACAGAGCTAAAGCAGTTAACGGACCGACCCGGGAAAACCTGGGGTCTGCCCAGCTGGCGGTCGACCGCCAGCACAGGGGCGGTCGACCGCCCCTGCCAGCAACCTCCAGGCTGTAGCTCTCTCAATGGCGATCGACCATTAGCCCAGTAGCAGTCGACCGAAAATTCCAGGGATCATTCATCTGCAGTTTTCTCAGTAGCGGTCGACCGCCAGAAGCCACAGGTCGATCGCCAGCCCCGAGCCTTCATTGTTGACTTTGTTTTCCACTTCGAGAAGGGCCATTCTCCATGGATTTCTTTAATCCTAAAGTCACCCAATCACCCACAAAATGTGGATCTAGTCTGGGGGGCTTCTATTGACCATCGAAAGTCTATAAAACACATACAAGAGGGTTAGAAACCCTAATACTTCATTTGGATCAAAAGGAGATCAAGGGAGGCTGTTCAAGGGAGATGGTACTGTAGCCGTGAACAGTACTTCGTGAAGAGATCTTCATCCATTCCAAGGGATTCAAGCCTAGATCTGAAGCTATCTCAACCTGCAAGGAAGTAAGAAGCAATCAAGGCTCTCAAGGGTGATCTAAACTGCATCAAACTCTTCATCAACTCAAGGAGATCAAAGGGAAGATCAAAGCTACATCCATAGTCTTCTTCATCAACTCAGGGAAGATCATCTCTCAAGGAAGAAGACACCATCGAAGCATCAGATTCAAGCTCCTGCAACTCAGACAAGATCTTTTTACTTTGAGCATATTCTATATCTTGTTTGAGTGATTTCTATTTGTTCTCTTTCCATTTCTTTCAAACAATCGAAACTGAAGATCGTCCATACCGGTGGTTAGTAGGAAGGCAATCAGAAGTTCTCCGATCTGCGGTGATTGACGTCCCTACGGGTGGTTAGTAGGAAGGCAATCAGAGATTTTTTCGATTTGCGGTTCAGTGTGTGGCACTAGTGAAGCCTCACCGGATTTGGTGAGGGGTGGACGTAGGACTGGGGATTCAGTCCGAACCACCTTAAAATCCTTTGTGTTGTGGTTTGTTTATGTGATTACTTCGTTCTAGATGCATGCTTAGGTTCAAATCGATATATTAGTTGCTCATCTTGCCAAGCGAATCATTGTGTTCTTCGATAAGCTAGTTATATTCCACTGCGATTTATTTTATCTAGCTATATAGAGGGTTGCATTGCGAAAAGAGGGACAGATCTATTCACCCCTCCCCTCTAGATCTGATGTCCACTACTCAACAAGTGGTATCAGAGCCTAATCTCTCATTATGGGGTCCAACGACCTTGAGAGAATTAGTGGATCAGCGTCCAAGGGTTTTCTACCTGAAGGACATTCTGTGATAGGCCTCCTTACTTTACTGGAACTAATTATCCTTATTGGAAACATCACATGCAAGTGTTCATTCGCGCCCAAGACTACGAACTTTGGCGAGTGATCAGCAAAGGTCCGTATGAGCTTACGGATAATGAGGACTTGTGGACCAAAGAACAAATAAGACAATCCACTGTCAACTGGAGTGCTAAACACATCATGCAATGCTCACTCTATCCAGTAGAATTCTCAAGAGTTGCTACCTGCACAACGGCAAAACAGATGTGGGACAAGCTAGAGGTAATCTACGAAGGAACATCTCAGGTACGAGAAACAAAAGCCAATATATTAGTGTCTGAATATGAAATGTTCCGCATGAAGCCTGATGAGTCAATTCAAGATATGTATGCTCGATTAACGGTGCTACTAATAGTTTGACTGATTTGGGAAAGAAATATTCAGAGCAAGAAATTGTAAGAAAAATTCTCAGATCGTTAAATCCAGCATGGCACACAAAGGCTACCATGGTTGAAGAATCGAGAGATCTCGCAACTACCAAGGTAGATGAACTCATTGGGTCATTGATGACCTATGAGATCAATCTCAAGCACAAAGAGGCTAAAGCACCTAAGAAGAAGTCCCTAGCTCTTAAAGCAGGATCCAGCGGTCAAGGCTCTTCTGATGAAGGTGAGTATTCGGTAAGTGAGCGAGATGAGGATGACGTAGCCATGCTCACACGTAAGTTCAGAAAATTCTTGAGAAAGGACGGTAAGAGCTTCATGAGAGGAAGGTCAAAGGTAAGAAATGGTTTCAAATCTAATTCTGAAAACTTTAAGAAATCTGACAAAATCATTTGTTATTCTTGCAACAAACAAGGGCATTTCAAGACTGATTGTCCTGACAGATTCAAAAATACTGACAAATGGAAGGGCAAGAAGAAGAACAAGGCCATGGTGTCCACCTGGAGTGACGAGGAAGAAAGTGATGGTGGAACTAGCTCCTCGGACAAGGAAAAAGAAGATCTTTATCTCATGGCCAAAGATGACGAAGAAACTGAGGTAAACTCTCCATTTGAAAATTACACAATTGATGATTGGGAGGAAGCATATATACAACTCATGGAAAAATATGACATGTACAAAAAAGAGAATAAATCATTGAAAAAGAAAATTAACTTGTTTGTGCATGATCATGATATGAATGATAAGACTGCTCTACTTGAGACTGAAATTGAAGATCTTAAGAAAATGATTGAGGATTTGGAGGAAGGAAGAAAAGAAATGGCTGACTTGGAAATTGAAAATGAGGATTTGAGAAATGAGATTGATAGCATGAAGCTCAAAATGCAAACTTATGAAAAGGACAATAAATTGAGTAATGAGAAGTATGAAGATGTCAAACAAGTCAACATTCAACTTCTTCAAAATGTTAAAAACCTACAAAAAGAGTTGAAGGATAAACAACAATCTTTAAAAAAATTTGTGGATGGAAGACAAAACCTAGATGCATTGCTAGGAACTAGAATGAACCACAATAAAGATGGGTTGGATTTTGATCCAACAAACAAAAGGCCATTTGAGCTAAAAATTGTCACATTTGTTTCATCTTCCGAAGCTTCCACCTCAAACACAACTCCCACACAAAACTAGCAAAAATAAAAGGAGAAAGGGAAAGAAAAGATTGAAGAGGCAGTCACTGAAATTCTCAAAAAGTCTGTCCAAAAGCCTAAGAAAGGTCGACCTTCCCCGCAGCATAGGTCAACACTTCCTTGGCCATTGCATGCTCAATCTTCCAGATATCACCATAACTGGATTGCACATTCATATAGGCCAACACCACCCTACTTTTGGGGAAATTATGATTCATGTGTTCATCAATCTTATAAGTTTCAATATCCTAAGTGGCAAAATAATCACTTTCAACCCAAAACTAACCAACGGCCTAAATGGTTTAAGAAGTAAACTTCCATAAAATCCAACAAAGAGCTTCTAAACAAAAAGTGAATGTCAAAGCTGAAAATAAAAATCAAATCCCTGCTCTAAGCAAACAAAACATGAATGCTAGGAAGGTTTGGATTCCAAAAGAAATGGTTTCATATTTTAAAAATCTGAAGAGTTTGATGGGACCCAAATTTGGTTGGGTTCCAAACACCATTGCTTAATTACTTGTGCATGAGTGTCTTGCAGCCATACATAACAAGTGGTACCTTGATAGCGGCTGTTCAAGACACATGACTGGAGATAAATCAAAATTTTATCTCTTGGAATAAAAGGAAGGAGGATATATCACATTTGGAGGGAACAACAAGGGAAAAATCATTGGAACAGGTAATGTAGGTAAGAACCTCTCCAACTCCATTTGTAACGTGCTGCTAGTTGAAAGTTCGAAATACAACTGCTTAGTATAAGTCAATTGTGTGATAAAGGTCACAAAGTGCTGTTTGACTCTGATGAATGTAGAATCCTTGAACTAAAATCTGACAAGGAAAAATTTTCTGGTAAGAGAGTCAACAATGTTTACATGATTGACTTAGATGATCCTGCTCATTTAAATCTTTATCTTGCTGCACCAAAATCTGAACTTGCATGGTTATGGCATCGTAGACTAGGACATGCTAGCTATAATGTCTTACATAAACTGTTAAAGCATTCAATGGTGAATGGGTTTCCTGAACTTTCTTTTAAACAAGAAAACAAATTGTGTGATGCATGTGCCCTAGGTAAACAAACAAGAAAATCCTTCAAGGCTAGATCTGCAAACATGTCATCTAAACCACTTGAGCTGATTCATATGGATTTATTTGGTCCAACCAGAACTGCTAATTTAAGTGGTAGAAAATATGGATATGTCTTGGTGGATGATTACTCTAGGTTCACATGGGTTTTCTTTCTCACACATAAAAATGATGCTTTTGAGGAGTTTCAGGCACTCTATATGAAGATAAAGCAAGACGGTGAGTTTAAAATCTCCAACATTCAATCTGATCATGGTGGTGAATTTGAAAATGCTGACTTCTATAATCTTTGCAGGGCTGAAGGCATTTCACACCGGTTTTCTTCACCAAGAACCCCAGAGCAAAATGGTGTAGTTGAAAGAAGAAACCGAACTCTCATAGAGATGGCAAGAACCATGCTTGCCGAACGGTAACTTCCAAGGAAATTTTGGGCTGAAGCGGTAAACTCGGCATGTTATATTATCAACCGCTCTATGGTAAGGCCACACACCAAAAAGACTCCTTATGAGTTGCTGAAAGGTAAAAAGCCTTCTCTCACACACATGAAAGTATTTGGATCTAAATACTTCATCCACAATAATGACAAAAGAGATTTAGATAAATTCAAGCCCAAGAGCGATGAAGGTGTATTTCTTAGATATTCTGATAGATCTAGGGCTTATAGAATTTATAACATTAAGAGTCAAACTGTGGAAGAATCACCTCATGTTTCCTTTGATAAATATCATGATGATTCTAACAATGATAACTCTTGCAGGAAAAACGATGAAGATGGGGAATTCCTAAGCATGAAGGACAAGAGTGATCATCCACAAGAAGAAACAAAAGAAGATGGTGACCGAGCTGAATCAAACAATGCAAGGGATCAAGCTTCAAGAGAAGGTAATGATTCTACAAACATTATAATTCTTAAGGATCATCATTTAGAAAATGTCATTGGTAGCTTGAATGGCCCACCTAGAACAAGGTCACATTTTAGAATTGTGGAAGAATTAGATCAACTTGCTATTGTCTCTCAGCTTGAACCCAAAAATATTGATTAAGCATTAAAAGATGAAAACTGGATAAATTCAATGCAAGACGAGTTAAACCAGTTTGAAAGAAACAAAGTTTGGCATCTTGTTCCTAGACCTTCATCACAATCTGTCATTGGCACTAAATGGGTCTTTAGGAATAAACTCAGTGAAGATGGCAAGATAATAAGAAATAAGGCTAGATTGGTGGCTCAAGGGTATAATCAAGAGTTTGGGGTAGACTTTGATGAATCTTATACCCCAGTTGCTAGACTCGAAGCCATCAGAATTTTAGTTGCCTTTGCATGCTCCCTTAGAATAAAGCTGTATCAAATGGATGTAAAAAGTACTTTCTTGAATGGCTTGATCAAAGAAGAAGTCTATGTTGAGCAGCCCCCTGGCTTTGAGAATTCTAACCATGCAGATTTTGTATACAAGCTAGACATGGCGCTTTATGGACTTAAGCAAGCACCAATAGTTTGGTATGAGAGACTAAGCTCGTTCCTTATTGAAAAAGGGTACACACGAGGTAAGATAGATCAAACACTTTTCACCAAGAAGTAAGGTAAGAACATCTTGATTGTTCAAATTTATGTTGATGATATTGTGTTTGGTTCTACTAAATCTGAAATGTGTGAGGAATTTGCTAACCTCATGACTAGCGAATTTGAGATGAGCATAATGGGAGAACTCTAATTCTTTCTCGGTTTGTAGGTCAACCAAGGACAAGATGTGTGCTTCATAAGTCAAGCCAAATACATCAAGGAGCGGCTGAAAATATTTGACATGATGAACAACAAAATCATTGCAACTCCTATGAGCACCACAAAATCATTAGATTCGGATGAAAATGGTAAATTAGTTGATGCAAGGATCTATAGAGGTATGATCGGATCTTTACTTTACTTGACTGCATCCCGACCAGATATCCAGTTTAGTGTATGCCTTTGTGCTAGGTTTCAAGCTAGTCTTAGAGAATCCCACTTGACTGCCGTCAAACGTATCCTTAGATATCTTACCGGCACTCAAGATTTGGGATTGTGGTATCCGTCATCATGTGATTTATCTCTTATATCTTATTCTGATGCGGACTATGCTGGATGCAAGCTGGATCATAAAAGTACTAGTGGCTACTGCCAGTTTCTGGGCGGGTGTTTTGTTTCTTAGGCCTCCAAGAAACAACACTCGGTTGCCCTCTCAACCGCAGAGGTAGAATATGTTGCTGCGGGGAGCTGTGGCACCCAAGTGTTGAGGATTAAACACCAACTCCAAGACTACTTAGTAGATCTTGGTTGTGTCCCGATTCTGTGTGATAACACTAGTGCTATCAACCTTGCAAAAAATCCAGTCCAGCACACTAGGACTAAGCATATTGAGATTAGGCATCACTTTATTAGAGATGAGGTCATTAAGAAAAATTTTGAACTATATTTTGTTGATACTCTAAATTAAATTGCTGATATTTTCACCAAGCCCTTGTGTAATGATAGATTTTCAACACTCAGAAGAGAGCTTGGTCTTTGCCGACCTTAGGCCAATAAAACTTGACATGATGCTCTTATTCAATTTAGTTGTGTGTTTTTACAGATTGATTTCCTTGCATTGTTTATATGTAAATATGTCATTTTACATATGGTGTAGCATTGCATATAGTCATGATGCATAATAAAGATTGAATTCATGTTCACGATGCATTGCATGGTTGGTGTAGCATCATTCTTGCATGGCTATGGTATATCAAATGTTGATGTATAGAAGGGCAGGTTATGCTTGCCTAGAAGCACTCAATATGAGTGAGATTTCACTTCCGCCAAGTACCATGCGTCACTATCGCATATAGGCCATATAGTAAGGGGGTGTTGTCTCTTTGACGCATTCATGCATATATTTCATCTTCATTCTATTACATTTAATAAGTGTACAACCATGGGTTGGGTCATACATTTCATTTTTGTCACCTTCATGAGTGACTAGGTCAACCTCATTTGTCATTCAACTTGCTTGCAAACATAACTCCTTCGTGCATCCATTGCATATCCTTAGGGGGACTTTTGTTGATTCTCTTAACCTCTTGCAATCTGCACTTCACTGGCTTACAGTCTGATATGAGATCATGAGACCAGCATCACTACGGCATAAGAGCTTTCTATTATATGAACTGATGATTGTCCATTCAATGAAAATGGTTCAGATTTAATGATTTCCTTGAAGTTCTGAAATATTTATTCTGAAATCATATATGTTCTGTGGTTTTAATAGACCTTAACTAGAGATTGCATATTGTGCCTTTAATGACTATCCTGATATCTAAAAATTCAAAATTCATGACATTCTTGGTGATACTCTAGAGCTAAGTATTGTTTCTAAACATCTTGATGAGCTGGAATTCCTAAAAATCAATTTGACAGAGCAATAATATTGTTGCACGGAGAAACATGTCATGTCATCAATTCAAGTGACAAATGATATGTCATGATGTTCCCGTGTTATCTCTGTCTTAATTATTTTGGACTCTAGGCAGAGCACTGGCATAATTGCTGAGAAATATATCTTCTCATCACATAAATGAGATTGGATATGTCATGACGTGACTTTACTATCTCTGTTCATTCTGAAGCATAACCGTCAGTCTTGCCAAATACCTAGGGATACTGGCGTCTAAACAACGTGTATTCTTACGGCTAGGAGGCATGTACTAGACTTGATTGCTCGTAAAATATGAGTCTTGTGCCTTCAAATTCAAAAGATATTGAACATCAAATTTGTTGAACTCATAAAATTTTATGCTTTAGTCATGATTGTTTAGCCTCAATACTAGTTTTTGTGTTATTCCCTTTGTAGTTATTGAATATGGATATATAAGACAAGGGAAGGTTAAACACTGCCATGATATGCACCTTTGGTTCATTTTTATTAACTCTTGGATGTAGATACCTTTCGAACTCTATTGATGATATCGGATTTCATTAGATTTGACCCATATATATTGCTCACGGCATGCTTCAGGTTTGCATATAATGGCTTGCTCTCCACTCCTTTAAGAACTGGCCTCACAGACATTTGTCACTTCTCTAACTTCTCCCTCCTTTTTGTTGCTGTCAAAGGGGGAGAATTTTTTGTTGTGAATCGTCCTTTGCTTTGTGAGTTGTCATTGGGGGATGAGTGAATTGTGTACGGGGGAGAGTCAAAGGGGGAGAATCCTTTGTGCGCTTTGTGTATCTCTTATGTGTATGTGATGAGGTTTGCATAATTGTATAGCACTCATATCTGCATTCATAATTACATTCACATGCTATTACTATCATGGATCTTGAGCTGCACTTGTTGCATATGTCATAAACTTTGCCATCTTGGATATTACTGTCACATAATGACTCACAGTGTTGCCATCATCAAAAAGGGAGAGAATGTTGTGCCCCTATGGTCATTTGAGTCATCTTGCGGTCACTTGGGTCATTCGACATCATCATGTGGTCATTTGAGTTATTTGACATTCTTGGTTTTGATAATGGCTAAACACTATTAGTCATTGTTATTTTTCACTCTTATATGACTGACATACGTGATGTTTTGTTCATGACAGATATGCAAATGAATGGACAAGGAATGGAGTGGAGTTGGCAAAAGTGAAAGCTCAATGACAGTTAAGGTCGATGCACAAAGAAGCATAACCAAGAGAACCCAAAGTCAAAGACTTAGTTGACACCTTCTAGACTATCAAGGGTGATGCTACAGACATGAATGGGGTGCTAAAGAACTTAAGCGACGGAGCTAAAGCAGTTAACGGATCGACCCGAGAAAACCCGGGGTCTGCCCAGCTGGCGGTCGACTGCCAGCACAGGGGCGGTCGACCACCCCTGCCAGCAACCTCCAAGCTGTAGCTCTCTTAGTGGCGGTCGATCGTCCGCCCAGTAGCGGTCGACCGTCTGCCCAGTAGCGGTCGACCGGAAATTTCAGGGATCATTCGAATGCAATTTTCTCAGTAGCGGTCGACCGCCAGAAGCCACAGGTCGACCGCCAGCCCCGAGCCTTCATTGTTGACTTTGTTTTCCACTTCGAGAAGGGCCATTCTCCATAGATTTCTTTAATCCTAAAGTCACCCAATCACCCACAAAATGTGGATCTGGTCTGGGGGGCTTCTATTGACCATCCAAAGTCTATAAAACACATACAAGAGGGTTAGAAACCCTAATGCTTCATTTGGATCAAAAGGAGATCAAGGGAGGCTATTCAAGGGAGATGGTACTATAGCCGTGAACAATACTTCGTGAAGAGATCTTCATCCATTCCAAGGGATTCAAGCCGAGATCTAAAGCTATCTCAACCTGCAAGGAAGCAAGAAGCAATCAAGGCTCTCAAGGGTGATCTAAAATGCATCAAACTCTTCATCAACTCAAGAAGATCAAAGGGAAGATCAAAGCTACATTCATAGTCTTCTTCATCAACTCAAAGAAGATCATCTCTCAAGAAAGAATACACCATCGAAGCATCAGATTCAAGCTCCTGCAACTCAGACAATATCTTTTTACTTTGAGCATATTCTATATCTTATTTGAGTGATTTCTATTTGTTATCTTTCCATTTCTTTCAAACAATCGAAACTGAAGATCGTCCCTACCGGTGGTTAGTAGGAAGGCAATCGGAGGTTCTCCGATCTGCGGTGATTGACGTCCCTACCGGTGGTTAGTAGGAAGGCAATCGGAAGTTCTCTGATTTGCGGTGATTGACGTC
This sequence comes from Amorphophallus konjac, assembly GCA_022559845.1. Lineage (NCBI taxonomy): Eukaryota > Viridiplantae > Streptophyta > Magnoliopsida > Alismatales > Araceae > Amorphophallus > Amorphophallus konjac. The sequence goes on along the minus strand of JAHNEJ010002126.1, from coordinate 65,410 downwards.
CCTACCAGGTGGTTGGTAGGAAGGCAATCGAAGAGTTTTCCGATTTACGGTTCAGTGCATGGCACTAGTGGAGCCTCACCGGATTTGGTGAGGGGTGGACGTAGGACTGGGGATTCAGTCCGAACCACCTTAAAATCCTTTGTGTTGTGGTTTATTTATGTGATTTCTTCGTTCTAGATGCATGCTTAGGTTCAAATCGATATATTAGTTGCTCATCTTGCCAAGCAAATCATAGTGTTCTTCGATAAGCTAGTTATATTCCGCTGCGATTTATTTTATCTAGCTATATAGAGGGTTGTATTATGAAAAGAGGGGCAGATCTATTCACCCCTCCCCTCTTGATCCATTGTCCACTACTCAACATCACCTCCCACCATTCTATTCAAGCCACTGTCCCGGCCGAAGCCATCCCACTACAAGGAAAGGCAGTGTTTGTGACGACATTTCGGACGGAATAATGTCCGTCCGAATATATGTCTAAAATTCAGACGAATATCTGCAGACAGAATAGCTGTCAAAGTTTCAGACGGAAATATGTTCCGTTTGAATATCCATCTGAAACCCGCGATGGATATTCGGACAGATCATGTCCATCTGAAATATTCTAAATGTTTCAGACGGAAATAAGTTCCGTCTGAATATCCGTCTGAACATTTCCCCTCCTGCCACCAAACCCTTCCCCCCCGATCTCCCTCTCACTCTCTGTACACTCTCACTGCTTCTCCCCACCGGGGCTCTTGCCGTCCTCGCCGTCGCCGCCGGAGCTCTTGCCATCGCCGCCGTCCTCTCTGGCTCCGGTAAGCCCCCCTCTCCCTCTCTTAGTCTCCCTCATTCCCTCTCCCGCTCCCTCAATCCCTCTCGGTAACACATGCACGGACCCACCCGGCAGAGGGGGCGCCGGTCGGCGGTGCTCGACCCCCTCCCCCTCCCTCCCTTTCCCTATCTCCCGCCTCTCTCTCTGGCGGCGTACGGCGGTGATCTCTCCGGCATGGCCTCTCTCTCCCTCTCCCTCTCTCTCTAGCGCGGTCTCCGGCCTCTCTCTCTCTCCCTCACTCCCTCTCTCTCCCTCTCCCTCTGTCTGTAACACATGCACAAACACGCACGCACACACGGGGAGTGAGAATGAAATTGAAAAAAAATGACCTGATTCATGCTGCCCTCTCCCCCTCTCCCTCATTTCTGATCCATACTGCCCAGCTCAATCACCTGATCTGTTTTAAAAAAAAAGGGAGTGAGAATCAAATTGAACAAAAACAAATGTAAGGCTTGTTGTTGCCTGGGGCCGCCCCTGTGCAAAGCTATGCACAGGGTCGACCACTCGACCGTCCTTTTTTCCCCTCTTCTGTGAAACCAGTAGCCCAACACCCCCCAAAATAAAACAGCACAAAAAAGATTGAAAGAAGAAGATTAAAAAAAAAGAAAGAGTGAATATTGTTATCTTTAGTTAAGCTGTGGCTCATCTAGCTGAAATGTTTATAGCACAGGATGGTTCTTATCTTTTTATTCTTATTTTTCTGAATGGTCTTTTTAACTTGTGCAAAGCCAAAGTGTTACATGGTAGTTGATGCTTAACTATTGATTCAAAGTGTCATTGCATGGCTTATATGTTGCAAACTGTCTGCTACCATCAGTAAATGCATATATTTATTATTCTTCTATAATCTTGTTGGCATGTGCTATAAACTTCTTTCCCAAACTCTGCCTCCCATTTGGTGGTGCAAGTTGTTAATCATCCTATGTTTGGCTATAATATGGAATCATGAATTATTGGTTGACTGTTACTTAGTGTTTATATAGCATCCACCCTTCAGTCAGACTTCTTTCTATTCCGTGTTCTCTTTTTTTGGCTCAGAGAACAAGAATGATACTTTTGTGCACTTACATTTTTCATTCCATACATATCTTCTAATTAATCGTTTATATCTCCAACCAGTGTTGGTGGCTATGTTATAGTTTCTCCATGTTTCATCATATGGCTTGGCGAATCCAAGTGGAAGAGCATGGGTTGTGATGGGAACCATTTGCAATTAAGGGTTCGACCTGTACATTTTGGGTTTAGTATCACATGTGATTTGGCCAATCACTCTCCTATAATCAATTCCTTTAACTTCTCATACTACTTTTTCCTTAAAAAAGAAACACTTTTGCACACATTGTTCTTCATTTTGACATATTCCAGTGCAAAGGTCAACTAACTTTAGATGAAGTGGTCAGTTAACCTTAATATATAAGGTTAGTTGCCTTAATATAACTGGCCAGGTAAGAAAAGATCATTGTGAAGATAGGAAATTTGGCCCATCCAATTAAGTTAGTTGTGGGTTCATCAAGTGCGGGTTGCTAGGTGGCAAAGCCAGCTTCACACATAGATTTTAATATTTACAATGACTTGTTCAAAAATAAGTTTTTTTGAGATTTAAAAAAAAATCAGCTAAATGTTTACGATTGCTCTCTCGCATTTTCCTATCATTTAGGATGGTTAAAAGCATGCTAGAGTGGTCATTTTGGATGAAAATTGCATGTGGGTTGTAGTTCCTTAAAACCCTAAATGTTTAATCACGTTTAATGCTTCATTTATTCTGTATGAATTGCTTATTTTTTGTATGTTTAAGGTCCGTATGGCGCAGAGGGAAGAGGTACTGCCCCCGGTGGAGCAGGCAGCTAGGGCTCAAGTAGAGCACGACAAAATACAACACTTGCCCACGGGTGTAGTTCCAGAGGTATCGGGACCGACTGAATTCTTCTTGCGATCGTCTCAATTCCTGGCATTACGGCAGGAGGGATTCCCAATTGCTCTTTATTGGGCCAGATTCCGAGAGCTGAGCAGGTTTGCACCACCTGTCATGGCGAATCAAGTGATGCTGACCCAGCAATTCATCGCAGGGCTGAGATCAGAAATCCATCGTACCCTTATGATAGCTGGTGTGAGCAACTTGGAGACAGCTTTTCAGACTGCGACAATCTTGGGGATGGATTTTCTGAAGGTTCAGGAGCAGAGTCGAATGGCACAACTTCATCAACGTGACCCACAACAGCTTTCTGTCCAACAAGCGGTGTTACCTAGACCTCCTTCACCTGCTCTTAGACAACCTCGGAGAGAAAATCAAAGGCAGAGGATCAGCCAGATGAGAGATCTTCGGCACCGTCAGAATAGGAGGCAAAATCGGCGATAGACTTTGACTGAGAGTGTACTTCAATCGGTGGATCAATTATCACAGAAAAGGTTAGCATTTCAGGGAGAACAACGCCAGAGATGTGGTGGTCCACACCTAAGTCAGGCTTGCCCGAAAATCGTTGAAGTTAGGAGATGTTTTATGTGCGTTAGGTGGGCCATATTGCGAGCCAATGCCAGTTACGTAGATGTTATCGATGTGGTCAGGCGGGACACTATCGCCGTGAGTGTCCTCGGCCGTTTCCTTAGCGGCTTGGTGGTAATGTTGAGAGGTATTGTAGGTACAATCATCTAAGACTTTTGGCATGTAGTTGTCCTGGGGTGTTGTCTCAGCTTCAATTATTTTGTCCCTGGCTGAGGCGCTCTTGTATAGAAGTTACGGCTTAAATTTTTGTCTGGCTTCTGCTAGTCGGGGTATGCCCCAAGGTTTTATACTTTTCTTTTTGTTTAACTGTACCTTTGGGACTTGTATATATCTGGACTGAAAATTGTATAAAATTGTGTAAATCTAACGAATTATGACCACTATACAAACTTTTGTTGACGAAGAGAAGAATGGGCCAAGACCCAAACATGAGTACGCCAAGGCCCAAATATGAATCGGCCAAGTAAGCCAATTGAAGTAGAAGAGGAAAGAAGGGGGAAAGGAAATAAAAAAAAGGCTCCACGGGGCCTTTCCTTCTCCCGTGTTGCCCCTCCCATTTTCTTCTTCTCCCCACGCGAAGCATTGATGGTGTTGACTCCTTCCTCACGCATGCATGTTGTAGTCTCCACGCTCCCTCCTGTGGACACTAAAAAAAAGGAAGAGAAAGATGAAAAAAAACAAAAAAAAGCCAAAGTATAAAAAGGGCCAAATAAACAAATGGGCCCAATGAAGATGGGCGAAGGGAGAAAGGCGCACAAGGCCATTTACCCAAATAGAAGAAAGAGAGGGGGAGAAATGTAAAAGAGGGATTTTCCAAAAAAAAAAGGGAAAATAAAAGGAAAATCGAGGGCACTGTTCCCCCGTGTCTGTCCCTCTCCTCACGATCCCCTCTCACTATTCATCTCGACTCTCACGCGGATTTCAGCCACGCGATCGTGACAACCCTCGGGTTACCGGACTCCTTAGTAGGCTAGCCCTCGGGATCTCCGGCCCCAAATGGGGGAGTCTATATGATCGCAACAACCCATGGGCCACCGGACTCCCTTGTAGGCCAGCTTTAGGGATCTCCGACCGCAAATGGGGTAATCTTACCGGTCCGCTGCTTATGTGCACCACCGTGATGTCTTGGGGCCGTCAGAGTTCTCTCCGTAGGGTGCGCCCCTATTTGCATTCCCCGATGCCTCCGGGTTAAGGGGAGGTGCTGCCAGGTTTTTTTCGGGCGATCTTAAATAAAACAAATGGGCAGATGACTGAATTGGAGAGTTTAGTGGCCAGTCCCAACTCTGAAAACTATCGAAAGTTGAATGAGCAAAACAAAAACAATGAATTATGAGCATGAAATTTCCTGATAAAAAAAACTGAAGTTCATATAGGATACAATAAAAGGCAATGTTCTATATAGATGTTTTGAACTTGCTAGAAAAAGAGACCTAAGAAAGACTGAATTCTGAGCATAGACTTTAATCCCTAGGTTAAAATTGAAAGCTCTACACAACAGTCATAAAGTAACAACCAATTATGTTCAGGGATATGCTACAGCAGTGGTAGAAAGTTAAAGCAAAGGGGTTTGGGGTCCAATGTTCTCCTTTAGTTCAGAATAGAAATTCAATATAACATCTGAATTAGCACCTACATTGCTGACTTCAATCCCAAAAGAAGGGAGGCAAACCAAGTAAAAGGTAAAAAAAAATAAGGGAGAGGAAGTTTGAAGGGCCCTGAGCACAGGGGTCGACCCCAGGGGAGCCCCAGGGGTGAACTCCCCATGTGCACAACCCCCTATCTTCTTGGACCGGCTAATCAAAAATAAACACAAAAGAAAGGCAAACAAAAAACAAATAAACAACAATGATCATTAGTCTGAGCAAAAGAGAAGCAAATGGGTATGGGGACTGAATCAAAGAGCTCACTATGGTGCAGTGGTCAAATAACAGTTCTCAAACCCGTTGAAACAGAATAAGCAAAAAAAAGGAGTCTGTGCAGCAGCCAGCCACGAGGCGACCATGGCATGGCTGAGGCGGGTGACTGTATTTTATCCCTGGCAGAGGCGCTCCTGTATAGAAGTTATGGCTTAAATTTTTGGATAGCTTCTGCCAGTCGGGGTATTGTAGGCGTCGGAAGGTGCGTAGGTAGCTACGCGATGATAGTCGTGTGTTCGGCCTCCCTCCGAGCTATGCTGCCGCTTCCTACAGTGCACATGTTAGAAAGATAGAAAAGGTGTGATCGCCGGAGACTTATACCTGAGCCTCACAGAGATAGGATGATCGTGAACGCCTTAGGAACATGAGAATGTGGGTTCTTCCTGTCCTCACTCTCAGCCAGCCAAGAACGCGGAGCTCTACGAGTCGGTGATGAAGTCCCTGTAAATTAACTAGCAAATAGAAAGAACAAACCCATTAGACTGTGATAGTGTAGTATATGCACAAACTAAAAGGAAAGCATGCAAATGGTGGTGATCATACCGGGAAGGGGGGCGGAAAGGGGGATGGCCGAGACTTTCAACCATCCACCTTCCCTATAGTTTGGATTGGAAACCTCTTTAAAATGGGATCTAGGAAGATCTATCATGCATTGATGCAGTAAAACAGGAAAGAATGTAGCAATATAGGGAACAAGGGAAAGAAGGACGAGGTTTACCCGTCAACCAACAGAGGGTGGCCACATGTGTGGCCGTTCAGAAGGGGTGGGCAGCCATGTCGATGGCCGCCCCCTGCAACTGGGCTCCTCAGTCGCGGGGCTCTTCAACGGCGGGTTCTGCTGCTAGGGGAAGGTCGGGAAGGATGCTATCGTGCTCCCAGCTCTCTCTCCCGGCTCGAAGGAACTAGCAGCCTCTCCTCCTCCCGAAAAATGTCCAACCCCCGTGAGATGATTCGGAACGAAGTTTTGTAGGTGGGGGAATTCCCTCCATGAAAACCATTCGAAAAATGGATTACGTGTAAGCTACGTGAGTTTCGAACCCCCCTGAGTGGGAGCAGTTGCAGAAGACATGCCCGGAGTGGGCAGATCATGGGGTTGACGAACAGTTGATAGGAGGCGGCCAGGGTGATAGCCGTTCAAAGGAGATGGGCGGCCAAGGTAGTGACCTTCTTGTCTCGGCGGCCAGAAGGTTGGCCTTCTTGAGGACTGGGCGGCCAGGGCGATGGCCATCTAGAAGAGGTGGGCGGCCAACTTTGTGGCGTCCTTAGGATGTGGGCGGCCAACTCTCTGGCCGCCCTAGAATGGCTGGGCGGCCAGCAGTCTGACCGCCTAGGGGTACCTTCCAGGGATTAATGGAAAATGCAAGGAATCATATATAACACCTCAAAAAATTCACCTCGGGGGCTCACGCCCCCGAACCCCCAACCTTATGGGCAAGGGGGCCTACCTAAACAAGGATTATACTCCACACAACCAAAAAAAAGGCATCACTTCTCTGATGGCTATACAAGGTCCGCGGTATGTCCAAATTTAGGCATCTACAGGTGCCCCTCTGGAACGCCCGTTTTACAAGGGGACCCGACGGACTGATAAATGCGTGTTTCGATAAAGAAACAAGCCTAATAAGGACATGCCGCTCAAGGAGATTCTTGTGCCGAGACTGAGCTTCGCGTAAGAATGGATAAGCATAATGGGACAAGAGAGGTCATTTAAAGGGGAGGAAGGAAGGAAAAGTAATCTAAGAGGACTTGTATCTACAGTCCAGTGGGACCCCCTAGCATAACGCTGTGGGACTTGAGGGGATGAACACAATCTAGCTCAAGGAGATACAAGACCTAACACAAGAGTGGGTAACAAAAATCAGGATAAGAGAAATGACCTTCGAATCTCAGAATACTCATGACGATCGCATGCAAAACACACTCTCGACTTGTCGAATCGGAGTGGAATAAGGTAGACAACAGAAAAGTGATAGAATTGAAGAACTTGGATGATTGACAAAAGAGGGAATGAGTCCAGGGCAAATCAATGGCAAACCCTTCTCTCGACCCTTGTTTCTTTATTGCTGCATGAATGCATGCCATGCTTGTTGAATGCATTTTTGTTTACTTTTTTTGGTTGATGGTGGGACTAAAAGTGACCTATATGATGCTTGCTAGGTTTAAAAGGGAAAAACCTATCTAATGCATATCCAGAGGTATTATTGTCTGGCTCCGGAGGAGACGTCGATCGAGAGTCCGACGAGTCCATCATCCTGAGGTCAATCATGAAACCAAATGGCCGTCGAATAACTTAGGGAACATAAACCTCTCATTGTTTTTATTAGAGAGGAACTCGGAGTTTATGTGCCCGAAGTTATTAGACTCCAAGCTCTATATAATATATAGTATATATAATAGTAGGAGAAGGCGATGACGAGCGAATCCTAATGCTATATGACCTACAGCTGCATAAACACACATTAGTGAAGTTTACAAATAAATAAACATTTAAAGGGGAAGCATTCACGAAGGTAAGGGGAGTGGGAAAGCAAACATCGTCCTTCGACTTTACAGTGGGCCTAATGGACAAAATTGAATTCCACGGGAATGGTCACCAGGGCATAAGCACGTCCCCAGAGGTGATCACTCCCGATGATGGGAGAGTCTATGCTAACTTCACCTAGCACATCAATTAACTTCATTGAGGTGTCTGGTTGGGGAACACCAACAAAAGGATAATTCAAGCTCCATAGCCGAAGTCCGTCCTGGACCTACTGACATAGGTAGGACGTTTGTCCAATTAGGGGGATATGGAGTAGAGAAAGTAAGGGAAAAGGTATTCATAATGCAACCAGGCATCTATTGAAAATCAAGTGATATGAAGATTTCATTTGCTTAGGACTCAAGTTGAAGCGTCGAGCTGGCGAAATCCGAATTGCCATTAAGACTCATGGAAAGCAAAGGAACGAGGAATGCTCTTCTTCCCGACAAGGTAGTCAGGGATTTGACTAACTCGGATGTGCAGATGGACATGCAATTTACCCATAGTTTGGGGTGTTGGTAGCAGTGCATATATAAATCCCCTGGTGGGATGGAATGAAGAAAGGGGAGTAGCCTTTGGGGTTCGTAGTTGTGGGGTGATGATGAAGGCAAGGAGATGGTGTAGTGTGTGTGAGATGCATGTATCGGGGAGATGCCCCTCCATTTTTTAGATTTCTTTTGGAATATTCAAATTTTTTGAGATTTTCACATATTTTATTTTTTTTTGAATTAAATATTTAGATTTTTTTTAAATTTTTGACATATTCAGATTTTTTGGCCAACGTCTGGCAACTGCCCATGAGACATCACAATAATGCTGGAAGGATATGCTCTTTCTACAACCTCCCAGGTATCCTGAGCGCATATCTAGGTTGATCTGGGCCTCTAGACTCCTCGAATGATGGCCTCGTCGGTTAAGACTTATCCTGACGATAATACCATCATGCCAAGCTTAGGCTCCCTGTTGCTTCCGACCGCAGAGATACAGCTTAGGCTCCCAGTTGCTTCTGACCGCGGAGATACACCCAAAGAGTGTTCAAGGTAAATAATTTACCCGACCCGGGTCTATTTCCTGACAACCATAGATGATATATGATGGAACACCTTGGAACCCTAATGGCCAACCGCGCGATGCTGACCCAGAATCAGACGCGGTCGCACCGACAGGTGACGCACATGCATTGACCTAAGCCCAAGGTTGATGAAAAAAAATACTAAAGGAGGATGAGATCATTGACAAACCAGAAACATGGAGATTTCTTTGTAGCAACAGCTTTTGTTCTTTAGGGGCAGACAATCATACAGTGTGTTTTTTTTTAAAATGGCTACAAGCCGTCAATAGAGTTATATCCTTCAGAGTTTCCGTCGGATTCCGAGTCCTCAAAAGAAAAAAGAATGTGGGAGATAAACTTCACAAGAGGATCGACAAAGCCGTTAAAACGATGAGCTATGAGCGAGCTTAGTTCACTCCACCCTTTCGGTGATTTCGGACCATCTTCGAGACGTTATGCTTATTATGTATTGCCCCTTGAATTTGGACTTGATTTGTAGGGCTTTCTTTTATCTCGACTAGACACGGTGACGACCAGGCTTTTTTCATTTGTTCCCTTTTGGAATTTTTCTTTCTTTTCATTCTTTTGCTCGGGATTTTAAGAATTTTGGGATTTTTCTCCCTTTTGATTTTACTTGTTTGACTACGGGGACACTACCCTCTTCACATGCTCTGGTCTCATTTTTGAAATGAAGACGAGTCCTACTCTCACTTGAGGGTATTGTGTTTCGGCTACTGAGCTTAAGGCCTTAAGGGCGTCGACTGTCTTGATTAGTCGAATAGAGAGGAAAAAGAGGATTTTAGAGTCTTCAAGAAATCTTCGGGATAGTTACCCGTTTTAGGCCGTTACCATATTTTGAAAGTATGTGAATGTGTGCATATTGCCTGCCCCTTGGAGCATTAGCTTAGCTAGATGCAATTCTCCTCGGTTCCGATAGATCAAAGTCTTAACTCACCGAGGCTCTAATGCAACCTAACCTTATCATACATGATGGGATAGAGAGTGAAACACATGACAGCAGCCAGACTGTTAGTTTCCTTTGATTTTTGATTTTTTTGTTGGATTTTTGGTTTGTATTTTTTCTATTTTTTATGGATTTTGGGTTATCAACTATGTATAAGGGTTCCTACAGAGCGGACGGTATCGTCCGGGCACTCTGTGGACTGCTGGATGGAGCAAGAGGAGCAGTCCACCTCCTTGGTAGGCCGGAAACAAGGTTCAAGTGAATGAAGGGCAAGTACACGGCCGTGGACACGACCCCTATACCTACTAGGATTAATAGGCTCTTTGACTTGAATATGTTCGGCCATAGGAGGTGGGTTAGATTGTTCTTCATCTTGTAGCAATTTTATTGAATTCATTAAACTAAACATTAAGATCTGAGTTAACTAGAAGGTGAGGTTCCCAGTGTGCGTGGGATTCAAGGTCGGGTCGAGCATGAAGACCTCCCGCTTCATAGGAGGTATGTTAATGTCTCCTTGGTTGGAGAGAATTGTGTTTTGGTTGAATTCTGCCATCCACCATCGTAGGTTTGGTTTGGTTGGCCTCCCCGTGTATGCCAAGGAGTTCGTGTGAGAAGTGTTCTGTGTTTTGACAGTGTGACTGCCTGTGAAGAGTTATGCCCTCCCCTTGATGCATAAGGGTGCGTTGGCATTATTATGGAATGATAAGTGCCAGCGGGGCTATGTGTGCGATAATTCAGGGCTGGTGTTGTGGTTTCCGATGCATTGTGGATCGGAGCCTGTGGAGTTACAGGAGGATTGCCATATCACTGTGCTATGGGTTTGAGGTACTTGAGCTTTCCTCACCCTATTTTCTGGAGTTAGCCAGCTGTGTTGAGAAATGATTTGGAATGCAGATGTCGAGTCGTTTATGATGATTGTGTGTGTTGGGCAGAGTGTGCATCAGAAGCTTGGTGGGCCCATAACCCACAAGTCCAGGATCATAGTGATGGCAGGAAATGAAAGGGTTCCCGAGCTTTGGTAGTGTATCAGAGGATTCTAACCAATAGAGAGGGTTGTTTCCTCGGTGTAAGATTGTTTCTAGCTGTGTGAGCCATGTCGATTGTCATGCCGTTACTCTAGGCATGTGGTCTGTGGCGCCGGGGGAATAGAGAGTTGGGGAAATATAACGGCAAGTGCACCAGATGCGTATCCTACCCATCCAATGAAAGTGATGTTAGGTATTTGGTAGTGGAACCAGATGGGGGTCGGAAAGGAAATAGCCTGATAGAGGACAAGGATAGGATAGTCAAAGTCGGTAAGCGAGGTGCTCGACTTGTGTTGGAAGCGGTATCCGCGGGATAGAATTGGACTCCAAGGAAGGTGAATATAAAGAATGAATTTGTGTGTCCCAGTTGGTAGTTGTGAGCGGTTGTTGAGGCTAGCTGAGTGGTCATCTGTGATAACACGTGGAAGGGGCCCAGTTAAGTCTGAGAGTTTCAGAATGATGCAAGAAGGATCAAATTGGGGCAAGGATCGGTGATGTTTGGAGATCCCTGTAGATTGGTTGGCACATCGTTGACCAGATTATTATGGTAGAACGATGGCACTTGTTTGTCTTGGAGATATGTTGATGTGACACAACCTAGGATGTTTGATGAAGCCTTAACAATGCAGCAACTAATCTATCAATCCCTCGGACCTAGCAAGCAAACAAGATTCACGGACCGGCAACTTCACTTGAGCGGACTCTCCCGCTAAGCGCACATTAGTGCCTGTAGGCAACTTGGTAATGGTGGTGAGGGTCCGAGACGGGACCTCGCGGCTCCGGGGATTGGCTAGCTTAAGGTTGAACCCCTAAGGGTCCTAGGATGCCCACTCTCGGGGGCGGCCAGCACGTCGAGGGAGTGGGAGGTAATGGCTCTCTCACAACTCGCCTGCGGTAGTCACTCACGTGGAGGGCAATGTGGGCCGAGCTCTCACTCTCCGTCCGACGGCACTTAGAAGCAATACTAAGTAAGCAAAATGTGAACCAGTAAATGGGCAGCCAGACGCTCACCTGATCGGCGTGAATACACCGATCCCGGTCGAAGACGAGGGCGAGCGGGGAGGCGTGGGTACGCACCCGCACGCCGCGTCGGTGTCGCTTTGTCCTGAAAATTAAAGTGAATACACCACTACGCCTCACGCAGGAGGGTGATCATGGGGTGGGGAACTTAATTTTACACTCAAACACTACCTCCACGTAGGGAGGGGCTTTCAGCCGGCTAGGCGAGGGGGCGGGGAATGAGATGATGAAAGCCGAACTGCCGGGGACCGACTTCAGCGGGTTCGGTTCTGCTGGGACAACAAGCTGAAGTCGGGGTCGCCACGGACGCCTCCAGATACTGGAAAGGGCGGGGTTGATACTGACTCATCCAGGGACAATGTAGCAGGTCACAGTAGGATTCCCGGGTCATCCAGAGGTTCGGTGGGGCCGCTGTAGTTCCGATTCGGCAACTTGTTCAGATTCTGTCCGACCTGGGACAGTAGGACACAATGTCGGAGTTGATGTGGCCATGGACTCATTCGAGCTCATAAGTTATCGAGACCAGTGCCGAAACTTTCTTAATTCACCCAGGATGACGCCCAAATTTTTGGTGAATTTCCTGATGATGTTGTTGGCCGGGGCGGAGTTTGGAACAGGACTGATCCGTTCTGACTCTGTCCGGTGCAGAACCTTTGAGGTCTGTTGCAGAAGTGGCCACGAACTCTACCAAACTTCGATGGAGATGAAATTGGCATTGATGCGACCATCGCCGAAGAAGCTTTGAGCAGAAACTGACGAGACCCCAAAAGGAGGTCGGAGGAGAGAGCTCTGATCAGAAGAATGGGGGGGGGTCCAACCTGGAACAACAGGGAGCAGTCTGCACACTTCGATGAGAATAATTGGAACCGGGTGCTCGGAAATGCGAATGGCCTCCTCCTTCCTGGTACTGAAAGAGGACTGAACGACATTCCTTCCCTCCGAGGATGGTGCCCAGAGCTTCACCAAGCGGGTCGTGGGAGTCTCTGCAAGTTGCCTCTGGCTGTCTGCCTGAGACAGATTGCGCAGCCTGGCGAGAACAACTCCTCCGAGCATCTCCAAGCTTGTATGCTAGCGGGACCGCCTCCGTTGTGAAGCAGACTCGACGATGATTCCAGGAATGTATGATACACCCTCAGAAGACGCACGTTGAAGACGTGGCAGGCTCTGCAACTAGGGCCTCAACTGCTGCCTACGAACTGGCCTGTGTAGAGTGGTGATAGGTGATTAGAAATGGGGGTAGATGGGAGGGGAAATGAGGTGGATGTGTGTGGGGGAAACCCCTGGCTGTGAGGGGGTCTGGGAGGGGGTGTTCCAAGGTGTGGGAGTGGCAGAATGGGGGCTGGAAGGAGGTCTAGCAGGTGGAGGGAGGGAGAGCTACGAATTTGGTTGGAAGGGAGAGAGGGAAAGGGTATTTGAAAATGGGTTTAAGGGTGGGATTAATTTCTGGTCTTGGGGATGGGAAGAGGTGTGTGCGGAAGGTAAAGGGGGGGCTTGGGGAGTGGGGAATTCTCCCTTGGGAGATGAGAGGGTGCTTGGGGAAGGGGAGTGGGTGGTTGGTGGTTGGAGGGTGGAGTGGGGAGTGATGGAATCTCCCTTGGGGCTAGGGTGGAGTTAAGGTGGGGTGGTGGGGAGTTGGGAAATGAGTTATTGGAGGGGGGAAGAGAGAGAAAGTATGTGGAATGTGGAGGAGAGAGAAAGGGGCGACCCCCTTAGAGAGAGAGAGAGAGAGGGAGAGGGGTATGAGAGAGAGGGGAATCCACCCCTTAGAGAGAGGGAGAGAGAGATGGAGAATCCACTCCAATTACACTAAAATGTACTCAATTTTTTTGATTGACCAAAAGATTACATATGAGGGAGTGGGGTGGCCTATTTATAGGCACTCATATTTTCCTAGGACTAAAATGACCCTGACTAAACAACTAATGACCAAAGTAGTCCAAGGGAGGGCGCCCCTGGGCCAAGCCACTAGTTGGGCTTAATAGACAACTTAATTAACCACATGACTCAAGTCTTAACTAAATGACCATTATACCTAGGTGCCGGACTCAAATAAAGGGAAAATTACATAGTTTATGACTCAAATAAAATATAAAAATCACATGGATAGACTCAAAAAAATGTGAAGAACACAATGGCGTAAACCGTCGATCCATCAAAGGTTCGCAAAATGTGGAGGGGTAAGTGATGCCCCCATCATACCCCCAGGGTGGGGAAAACTCGACCCCGTCGAGTATGGGTCCACCGGGGAGGTGGCACACCAACACAGCTCCAGGTGAGCCACGATCTCCGAACTCAACCCTACGTCCGTAGCCGGGGGACAGCGCTTCAGCTTCTCAAGGCGGCTCGGACACACCCTCATGCTGGTGATGAGAGTTTGCTTGCCTAGTATTACCTCCGGGTGCTCACGTCGGGCTCTCAGGCTGATTTGTGGTGGCACTCCGAGGGTGTCTCTCGCAAGGATAGGTGTAAGCTCAAGGTACTCACTAGGATCCACCGTGGTGACCTTAGAGGGTGCCGGATCCGCCACGTGGGAAGTGGGGTGAATCCCAAATTCTGTCGGTAAGTCCAACCCGTAAGCCGGACTGTCAAGACCACTCGAAACTTGGGAAGGTCTAAGTCCTCGTGCCCTCGATATGGGGGTGGCCCTAGAGTAGAGCCACTCCAATACCATCATCATCAGATTGCCTACTTGGAATTCCAAGTGGCGCTCATGAGCTTTTGCCCACTCGTCATGAATTTCACCGCTTGTTCTTGGTACTTGCTTGAATGCTCATGCCATGTACTACGATGCGGTGTGGGTGTGAAGTGTGGGGTATGCAAAGGTGGACCAGGGCAACCATAAGTGGACCTATCATGCATTGTAGCCATGTAGACTTTGATGGACCTAGGAGGGCCGGGGCATCCATGGGTGAACCTATCATGCCTGGGGGTGACAAATGTCGGGGGGCCCGAACATCCATGTATGCTCCTTTCATGCGTAAGACCTATGACGAATGGGGGAGGACCAACACATCCAAATGTGAGCCAATCATGCATTGGGCCTAAAGTGTGTGTGACATATATGAGATGACTGGACTTGTGTCCCTTGTCGATTGATGTGATATGCCAAGATAGGTGCACTCTTATCCTAGAGGTGACGGCCATGTGTGTGGGTATGGGGTGGTCCTTGAGCTCCCACTTATAAGGGTCGAAGGGGTCAAAGAAGGTGTGTATGATGGAGTGGGGCACTTCCTTGTTTCCTAGGTGTATTTCACCCATGGTCATGGTTACCTTGGTGTGGTCCGAGTCTTGGGAGAGGTGGGCTTGGTCTAACATGGTTGGTTAGGGTAGGAAAATGTTGGTGGTGAGTAAGGTGGGTGAGTATATGAAGGGATCGAAGGGGTCATGGTAAGGGTCACCTAGGGAGAGGAACTCTAGGTCCTCATGGTCCACACATAGTGGTGAGTCATCCTCCTCTAGTTGAAGGATTGGGCCAGTGTATGTGGTGGGTTGGTCGGCCAAGGTTTTTGGGATCATGAGGGGAGTGGAATGGACCGATATGGGTTCTTCATCCATGGGGAGAAAGAAGAGGAGGTCGCTAGTGTAGCAACCAATAGTGCAGACCGAGGTGATAGACCGTCACATGGGTGGATGAGGTCAAGGCTCTTGGGACGGGCCACCCATAGGGTCAATAAGCAAGTTAGCTCAAGCTACCATTGTAGGCCTTTGATGAGATCGTCAAAACCCTCTACCTCATAGTAGGTTTGGATCGTGGTGTGATAGGAGTGGATGGGCACAATTTGGGATTGGTATCCCAAGGGTGAGAGAGGTGGGGGTGAGCTAGGAATGGTGGGTCCTCGTTTGAGCCATTGGAGTATGGACTCATTCATGGTGAGGGTGTATGGCTCTTGAGGATCCAGACAAGAAGGGGTGGGTGAGATGTGTGGCTCTTGGATTTTCTTTATGGTGGGTGGCGGATCTGGATTGGCATCCATCTCCACTTGGTTGGGTGTGTGGGCCATGGGTTCCTCTAGCAAAGGGTTGGGTTGGTCATTTGGGGTTGGGGTGGTGGTGGCCGGCGCATGGTGCACACGAGATGGTGAGCAAGGTTGAATTTGGGTTGGGTTTGGTAGGGGAAGTAGTGGAGGCCTTGGTTGGGGTTGGATTGGAGTAGGGAGAGGGAGATGGGTGGGTTGAGGGGGTTTGGGGGAATTGGTCTTGGGAGGATTGTCCCTTTTGGGGGACATTGTAGGGGTAGTGGTGGCCAGGGTGGGAGCGATTTCAACCACTATGGGCATCGAAGGATGCTTCTTAGTGGGGTATTGCCTGGCAATGTGCCCCAATTGGTGGCACCTATAACATTCCAGCTCGCACTCACCCGTGGTTGTCTCATTCACTTCTATCTCCATAGGGCCTTTTACTTTTTGAGAAGGGATAAGGTGAGGGGTGGAGGTGGAGGGCCAAAGGGGCTTGAGTAAGGTGGGTTGTGGAATTAGGTTTTGGTTGCATTGTGGGGAATTGGGGAATTGGAGTCTTGGGTTGGCCGGGTGGGGATGGTGGAGTTGAAGTGCTCCTTGGGCTTTGGTGATCCGAGTAGAAGGGAGAAGGTCGGGGAGTGTAGACTTTCCTAAGTTCGGCTTTCATGTTTTCCCATGTGTTAATAGGCTCTTGCCACATAACCTTCCTTAAGCGTTCAATGAGCTGCCACCTATCCTCGGCATGGCGTACAAGCCGACTCTTGGCAAGGTAGATTCTCATGGGTTCAGTCATTGGAGTCCTCTTAAAGTATTTGTCCATGTTTTCCTCCCACTCTAGATATGCACTAGGGTGGTACCCGTCAAAGATAAGGTCCTCAAATAGGACTATGTCCAAAGGGGTGTCAATCGGACCCTTGTGGAGGGCCGAGTGGGACAGATGTGACCAATATGAAGTATCCATGCTAGTGGGCAAGGTTGATGCACCGGGTGATGAATGCAAATGCGCCCTAGGACCAACTTGTAGAGACAAGTTGAGAACTTGCTCTGATACCACTTGATGTGACACGACCTAGGATGTTTGATGAAGCCTTAGGAATGCAACAACTAATCTATCAATCCCTCAGACCTAGCAAGCAAACAAGATTCACAGACCGGCAACTTCACTCGAGCGGACTCTCCCGCTAAGCGCACATTAGTGCCCGTAGGCAACTTGGTGATGGTGGTGAGGGTCTGAGATGGGACCTCGCGGCTCCGGGGATAGGCTAGCTTAAGGTTGAACCCCTAAGGGTCCTAGGATGCCCACTCTCGGGGGCGGCCAGCATGCCGAGGGCGTGGGAGGTAATGGCTCTCTCACAACTCGCCCGTGGTAGTCACTCACGTGGAGGGCATTGTGGGCCGAGCTCTCACTCTCCGTCCGACGGCACTTAGAAGCAATACTAAGTAAGCAAAATGTGAACCAGTAAAGGGGCAGACAGACGCTCACCTGATCGGTGTGAATACACCGATCCTGGCCGAAGACGAGGGCGAGCGGGGAGGCGTGGGTATGCACCCGCACGCCGCGTCGGTGTCGCTTTGGCCTAAAAATTAAAAGTGAATACACCACTACGTCTCACGCAAGAGGGTGATCATGGGGTGGGGAACTTAATTTTACACTCAAACACTACCTCCACGCAGGGAGGGGCTTTCAGCCGGCCAGGCAAGGGGGCGGGGAATGAGATGACGAAAGCCAAACTGCCGGGGACCGACTTCAGCCGGTTCGGTTCTGCAGGGACAACAAGCTAAAGTTGGGGTCGCCACGGACGCCTCCAGATACTGGAAAGGGCGGGGCTGATGCTGACTCATCCAGGGACAATGTAGCAGGTCGCAGTAGGATTCCTGGGTCGTCCGGATGTCCGGTGGGGCCGCTGTAGTTCCGATTGGGCAACTTGTTCAGATTCTGTCCGGCCTGGGACAACAGGACACAATGTCGGAGTTGATGCCGCCACAGACTCTGCCAAGCTCCGAAGTAGTCAAGACCAGTGCCAAAACTTTCTTAATTCACCCAGGATGACGGCCAAATTTTTGGTGAATTTCCTGATGATGTTGCTGGCCGGGGCGGAGTCTGGAATAGGACTGATCCGTTCTGGCTCTGTCTTGTGCAGAACCTATGAGGTCTATTGCAGAAGTGGCCACGAACTCTACCAAACTCCGATGGAGACGAAATTGGCATTGACGCGACCGTGGCCAAAGCAGCTTCGAGCAAGATCTGACGGGACCCCAAAAGAAGGTCGGAGGAGAGAGCTCTGATCAAAAGAATGGGGGGGTGGTCCAACCTGGAACAGCAGGGAGCAGTCTGCGCACTTCGACGAGAATAATTGGAACCGGGTGCTCGGGAGGGCGAATGGCCTCCTCCTTCCTGGGACTGAAAGAGGACTGGAGGACGTTCCTTTCCTCCGAAGATGGTGCTCAGAGCTTCAACAAGCGGGTCGTGGGAGTCTCTGCAAGTTGCCTCTAGCTGTCTACCTAAGATAGATTGCACAGCCTGGCGAGAACAACTCCTCCGTGTAGCTCCAAGCTTGGATGCTTGCGGGACCACCTCTGTTGCGAAGCAGACTTGACGATGATTCCAGGAATGTATGATACACCCTCAGAAGATGCGCGTTGAAGATGTGGCAGGCTCTGAAACTCTGGCCTCAACTACTGCCTGCGAACTGGCCTGTGCAGAGTGGTGATAGGTAATGGAAACTGGGGGTAGATGGGAGGGGAAATGAGGTGGATGTGTATGGGGGCAACCCCTAGCTGTGAGGGGGTCTGGGAGGGGGTGTTCCAAGGTGTAGGAGTGGCAGAATGGGCGCTGGAAGGAGGTCTAGCAGGTGGAGGGTGGGAGAGCTGTGAATTTGGTTGGAAGGGAGAGAGGGAAATGGTATTTGAAAATGGGTTTAAGGGTGGGATTAATTTCTGGTCTTGGGAATGGGAAGAGGTGTGTGGGGAAGGTAAAGGGGGGGCTTGGGGAGTGGGGAATTCTCCCTTGGGAGATGAGAGGGTGCTTGGGGAAGGGGAGTGGGTGGTTGGAGGGTGGAGTGGGGAGTGGTGGAATCTCCCTTGGGGCTGGGGTGGAGTTAAGGTGGGGTGGTGGGGAGTTGGGGATGAGTTATTAGAGGGGGGGAAGAGAGAGAAAGTAGGTGGGAGGTGGAGGAGAGAGAAAGGGGCGACCCCCTTAGAGAGAGAGAGAGGTATGAGAGAGAGGGGAATCCACCCCTATGGAGAATCCACTCCAATTACACTAAAATGCACTGAATTTTTTTGATTGACCAAAAGATTATATATGAGGGAGTGGGTCGACCTATTTATAGGCACTCATATTTTCCTAGGACTAAAATGACCCTGACTAAATAACTAATGACCAAAGTAGTTCAAGGGAGGGCGCCCCTGGGCCAAGCCCACTAGTTGGGCCTAATAGACAACTTAATTAACCACGTGACTCAAGACTTTGGTAAATGACCCTTATACCTAGGTACCGGACTCAAATAAAGGGAAAATTACATAGTTTATGACTCAAATAAAATATAAAAATTACATGGATAGACTCAGAAAAATGTGAAGAACACAATGGCGCAAACCGTCGATCCATCAAAGGTTCGCAAAATGTGGATAGGTAAGTGATGCCCACATCATATGTGTCATGATTTGCTAAGGTTATGTCCTGTGGCTCTATGGTGAGAGCAGAGTCGGGCTTAGCAGGTATTCATTTGAAATAATGGAGACGTAGGAGTTGATGAGTCTATATTATGGATGATGCTTGAGTACGAAGGTTCCGGGAGGGATGTCGTCGAATGAGAGCCTTGTTCTTGTGGCTAGCATGAGAGAAATTTCTTGTAAGTCTTAGTCTAGAGTTGGCGTGTACCGAGGATTATGGAGTCTTGTCATTCGATTTCATCGTGCTCCCCTGAGAGGGTAGAGTTGGCATGAGGACCAGAATCGGATGCGGTGTCCGAGCAAGGACTGACTCTAGAAGTGACAATGTTCAAGGTAAGAGTCAATGGATGGGCCGTCGAGACTTGGAATGAGATTATTGGGTCTGGTCAAGGAACATGTAAAGGGAAAGGTGAGCGAGTAAGTATTTCCCCTTGACGAATGGTTGGTAGCTAGCAGATGGATTTTCGCAGCTAGGGTATGCCAGTTGAGGTGAACTGAGAATGGCAAGAGCTGTGTGTAGGAGTAACCTTGGGTGGCAGATCATGATATACCTTTCCCCAAGTTGGATTTGGGTTAATAGAAGGTTTATGTTGGAATCAGAGTTGGTCTCGTAGTGTTATTGGTGTTCGGCTTGCTAGATATGACAATGTTTGAGGCGTGGAGCCGATGAAATTGTGGCAACCGATTAAAATGACTATGTGATCTGATTAAAGCTCGGGGATGGATGTCCCTTGCGAAGGGAGTGAGGTTAGTTAGCAGGCAGAAAAGCTGATGTTTGATCAGTCCACCAAGTGTGGGAATTTCAATGGTGGCAGGTTTTCATGGTCCAAGAAGGTGGTGATGATGCCATGGTTGGAGTTCCATTGTAGGTGGGGTGATGTCAGACTCATATCCTTTTGTGTGTAGTGCTCGCTCTAGGAGTTAGTGTGGGTTGTAAATGTGGACTTAGATGTTTCTATTCGTAGTAGTAGTCTAGCTATGTCCCTCAGGAGAGGTGGTTTTGCGAGAACTGAGATTTTAGCTAGAGCTCTGGCAGCGTTGCCAATTGAATAAGTTGTTCATCCCCTGTGAGATGGAGGTTGCTTCAAATTTTGATGATGAAATTTTTGTAAGGGGGGGGGGAGGCTGTAATGTCCTGGGATTTTTAGATGAGGAATCTATGAGTTTCAGAGTGTTTTCATGGGTCTCGGATTGTGTTTTATAATTAAATCAATTTTTTTTGGTTATCAGGCCTTCGGATCCCCGTGTCGGGTGAACCGTTGTGTTTTCGGGCTCCGGGACGTTGCAGACGTGTTGTGCGTGTTTCAAGGATCATGGGGATGATTTTTCTCTATTTTTTATTTTCTAAAATTTTAAAACCCCATATTATTTCCTATATAATCAACCCTTCACCCCCCTCTCCCCTCATTCTCACATTCTCTCCCTCTCTCCTCTCGTTTCTCTCTTTCTCTCCCTCTCTTCTCTAGGTAGCAGATGGAGCTTGAGGCTGGCGAGGCGAAGGCGACGTGGGGCGACAAGTGGCAAGGATGGAGTGAGGAATAGGGCGGTGGCGTAGCATGCTTCATCTACGGATTCGTGAAGCTGGCGTCAGTTTGAGTGCTATTTTCGCGTGGAATCAACGTCCTCAACGTGGGATCTCATCGTGAGAAGTAGGGGGATGGATCCTTGGCCCTCACATTTCATTTTCCCATGATTTATAGGCCGAGGTGAAGCCAAGAGTGATATTCTTTCATGCCGGGGTCAAAATGCATATTTTTAGGATGAGCGACAGATTCGTCGATTCTGTTGTGTTTTGTGGTTTGAATGTGACCTCCCGGTGGTTTAGAGGTTGGGGAAGAGTTTTCCCTTGTTTTCCCCCTCAAATGGGTTGAGTGGGGCGTGGTTTAAGCTCCCACGGTGGAGTTTCCACAGGTGCGTCATCGGAATCGGTCGACCAATTGGGTAAATCGGTTGACGGTTTCGCATTCGCCACGAAGAAGTAGTTTGCCCAGAATAGGTCGATCGATTTTGACCATAGGTCGACCGATCCAGTGGATCGGTCAACCGATGCAGTGGATCAGTCAACCGATCCAGTGAATAGATTGACATATTTGGGATCTGTTGGCCTTTTTGGCCATTGGTCGACCAATGGCTTGCATTCATCGATCGTTAGGACTTTGGGGTCGACCGATGGCCTGTGTAGGTCGACCTATTAAGTCTCTTTGGGTGTCCTTCATCCCGTGAATACCCCAGACACCTCCGTTGACTCAGATTCGTGTTTCTAGGTGTCCGAGGAGGCTGTGGTTCCTCAAAATATGTGCCCATATGGTTTTGAGGGTCTGGGTGACCCCGTGTGTTCCAGGCTTCTATGTTATGTAAGTTTGAGTCACCGTGTACCCGTGTGCGTGTAGAGGACTGTTCCCGCACAGTGTTGGTTTCCTCGGAATGAGGTTTCCATATGGGCCATGAGTATGGCCAGCGATTGTGAGTCTGGTAACCCAGCCATGAGTACTGGGCTTTCCTTGTTCACCCCAAGATGAGGAGAACCTCGGCGGTGGTAGGCCGCCTTGAGAGTCCTTTTGTTCATGGTTTCTGGATTCTAGTTTAGGGTGATTTGATGGCCTTGGGTTGAGTCGTTGACTCGTTGGCCGATGGTCTAGATGGTCTATCTAGCTGTTCTACATTTCGGTGGCACTGGGCCGCCTTGGGTTTTGAGTTACTCGCAGCGGGCGTGTGCGTAGCCCGTCAGTACTCTGGTGGTTTCTTCTCTATTGAGACTTCCTACGTCCAGTGATCCCCCACTAGTCGTAGCTTGCTTGGACATGCATATGGCGACTCACTTGGGAGTGGTGGAGAGCTAGACCCGGGAGAGATGATTTTAGGCTGGTTGCCGTAAGGCCTCCCACTTTTGCGGCTCGAGTCTGGGCCAGGAGGAAAATCAGCTAGAGGGCCTGACGTAGAGCAGTCAGTTAGTGTGTGCACACGTGGTCGGACGTATGCTGACGAGCACGACTCTGACTAGACCCTTGTCTTCGGTTACTTGTGCGGTGTCTCAATTTCCGTCTGGGGCAAGTAGGGAGACACCTAAGGCACTGACTAAGTCGTCAGTGGACGCATCCAACCTTACTTCTAGTGGGTAGGCTCTCCCGTCATGTGACGCGTGACTCTCGTGACTCATGGTTTTGACTTCCCGACGCCGAGGTAGTGGTTCTCTAGGTGATTTCTATGCATCTTCCCCGACGTTGAGGTTGAGGTTTCCCGACAGAGTCATCGAGGTTTCACCCGTAGATAGTGTAGAGTTCACGATGGCGAGGTCGTAACTGTTCCCTTAGACTGCGTGGTCTGGGTTGGGCCTTCGTCTGTGAAGACGGACCTTCACGACTGAGATGTCATGGTACTTTTCTCAGAAGTGTAGCCATGATTTTACCTGTGGTTCATCGGCCTTGACCGTGAGATCGAGGTTTACTTCTTGTTGCCGTTAGGAGTAGCTTAGAGGGCCGTGGTCCCACTGACTGCCGTTGTTACTATTATTGCTATGGCTGTTACTTCCAACGTTATTGTTGTTTTTACTACTTCTGTTGTTGTTGTCGTTATTATTGTTTTTATCGCTGTTGTTTACCGTCATTGTTTTGTGGTGGGGATCCGCGGGACCCCTACTGAGCCAATGAGATGTGACTCACCCCTATCTTTTTAGGTGTTGCGGTTCCTCCTCGAGGTTTGGAGGTGCAGCGTGAAGGTTCATAGTTGCCAGCTTGCTAAAGCCGTGGGGTACCCAACGTTTGAGTACGTTTCTTTCCTTGTAGACTGTACTTTGTGGACTGGACTCTGTAGTTAATTTATTAATTAAAAATATAATTTATTTTCTGTTATTTAAAAAATCAATTCTATAGTTATCTCCTGCATTATTTTAAATTTCAATGTACCTTCACAACACCCAAATAACCCTTCCGAGCTTTTCGGCTCGTGGGTGACGGGTCAGGATTCAAATGGTATCGGGTAATTCCTGGTATCCGTATCTTGGGTCGTTACAAAGTAGGTCCCCAAAGGAACCTATCCGGTCCGGGGACCCTTTTTTGAATATTTTAAGTCCCAAACCGCTCCTAAAGGGACCTATCTGATCCAGGTACCCTCCCTTTAGACATATATGGTCCTAAACCACTCCCAAAGGGGACCTATCCGGTCTCGGTACCCCTTCTGCGAACTTGCCGGAACGTAGTCATTGCAGGGACCGTGTTCTTATCGCGATGCTCTCAGAGACGCATTCAAGACGGTCTAGGTAGGTCCCCAAAGAGACCTATCCAGTCCTGGTACCCCTCCAACGGGAACTTATCTGGTCCAGGTTACCCTCCCGTGGGAACTTATCCGGTCTAGGTACTTCCGATTTGGCCCTAACTGTCCTCAGAGGTCTATAAATAGGCCCCATGGGTCCCATTTCTCAAGATGTAGAGAATAGACCTACAACACACCTACGGACATGCTCAGAGCTTGCAGATTTTCTCCACTTGTGCTTTTGTGCTTTAAGTCCAAAGTGAGGGTATGTTGCATATATGCCCCTGCTTTTACATATATGTCTCTGAGCTTGTGTGTATGTAATATGTTTTCGTAAATTTTGTGAAATAAGTCATATAATTTCTGGAATTAATCTAGAATTATGAAAAGACCCTGAAAATTTATGAGAAACCCCTTGTGATGGTCTGTGATTATAAAAATACCTCATAATCCTTAATAATTGTAGATATGTCATGCACTTTTGTAGAAAAGTCCTGTAAATCTACGATTCGCTGAAAAGTCATGTATTTTATAGTCAAGTCTTGTAATCTCCTGTAACTGTAAAAATATCTTCTTTTATGTACATGTTTAAGGGTTACAAAAATACCCTACATTTTTTTAGAATTTGTACAAAATTCATTTCAGGGATTCAGGTCATGCTCGCGATGTGTTCTCACTCCATCCTAGGGTTAAAGGACTATGCATCTGCCTATGTTCCTTGCCTCTTTGTTAGAGGGATATCCCTTGTTTATCCTGGGGATAAGTCACATTTTATCCATTTTTTAGTTTGATAGGGTAATCAAGTTAATCCGGTTACAACGAGGGATAACCCTCATGTATCCCAGTTAAACTGACCCAACAAAACTGGTGGAACAATTTATCCCCCCATTTAACCCATTGTCCACCAAAATAAATGGCGCTAAACTCTGGGATAAATTAACTCACGAGAGATATCCCTCTATTTGTCTATCCCTCTATCAAAGAGGGGTGAGGGTGTTGGGTGTTGTTGATATGAGCGTATTTCTCATACATCATAACTAATGTCATAAAGGGGATTCAGTTCTCTTTGGCAGTTAATCAAAGGTGTTCAGCCATTAGACCGATATAAATAAACACTGATTGTGGTCGGTGGGGAATTGTCCTGCACCTGAACCTAAAATTGTATGATATTCAAACACACGGGATTGTATAAATGCACATGCTATCTAAACAACATATAAATATGCATTTGTGTTCAATAAATGAACACCCTCCTAAATAAAATAGATAAATAAATCAACATACCTATTTATTTATTAATCTATTTATTTTTTATTTAATTTGAAGTAAACTCCGTGTGCGTCCAAATAGACTAGCACGGTCGGTGGGACAATTCCTAGCTTTCATCTCTCTGCCAGAGAGTTCCACACCTTTATTAAGGTTATGTTGCCATTTTCCTTTCACGGGAGGGAAGAGGAAGGGAGCTCACTCTAGCTCACTCCACCGCATATTCGACGAC
Organism: Amorphophallus konjac; assembly: GCA_022559845.1. Taxonomy (NCBI): domain Eukaryota; kingdom Viridiplantae; phylum Streptophyta; class Magnoliopsida; order Alismatales; family Araceae; genus Amorphophallus; species Amorphophallus konjac. The sequence continues at coordinate 40,222 of JAHNEJ010002126.1, read as the reverse complement.
GACAATGACGATGACGACGACGACAACAACAAGATGGCATCGGTCACCTACGACCCCCAAGTCATCGCAAACCACACCAAGTTTGACTACCTGGCCACCCCCATCATCTTTGGCAACTTTCCAGTAGTCGTCGAGTCACCCTACCTGTTGGGCATCATTCCCGTGACTGAGAACCAGCTAGTCACACCTGTGCAGGTCATAGCCGCTCCAGCCACTGCCACATCGGTACCCGCCAAGGCAATCAAGCCTTTGGCTCCAATTGTTGGCAAAACTTTTTCATTCAACCAGATCAGTATTGGCGCCACTCCTGCACAATGGGGGCAATGCCATAGCCGCAAGAAAAGAAATCCCACGACGGCCACTTCCTGCTCTGGCAAGACTATCATTGTCAGAGATATACGCATTCGGCTCGATGGAGGCAATCAGACTATGCCTCAGGACAAGCATGTCCCAACTATCTCCACCTCCAACCGCTTTGAGGTTCTCTGATGAGTTCGAGAAGACAAGGCGGTGATGAAGAACAGTGGCACACCGGTATCAAGCCAAGGGCATACACACTGACCCAAGACTTCCAAGCCTAGTGAGGAACCAATCTGGTAGAGGAGAAACACCTCTACATGAAACAAATTTGGGTCACAAAGGAAGAGACCCGCACTCTCTGAAGAGCAAGGGCAGGCAAGCCCATCACCTGTAGCAAGTAGAGGCTCCAACAATCTGGAAACAATAAACATAACGTCTTCATGGGCAAAAGCGTAATGGGGTTTACAAAAAGTCCCAACATGCAACTCACCACTTGGAATCCATCTGGGTGGGGAAGTTAGTGATGGGGACATCTCGCACCACTCCCTATGGCTAGGGTCGCCCGCACATCCTTGAGGAAGCTCGGCGGCAATTATCTCATGTTATCTTTGTTTTGAGTCTTATTTATGTATTTTTCTTATTGAGTCATGTGGTCATGGGTCCAATTTCCCTTGTTTTGTATTGATTGGGGCTTAGTATCCTAGTTTGGGCCCATATTTGCAGTGGTCATTTCGGCAAATGTCAAGGGTAGTCTGGTCTTCTAAAAGTTGGTTGTCTATAAATAGGACCCAACTGATAGGTGCGCAACTAGGATCTAGAAGGGGGGTTGAATAGATCCCTTATAAAAATTATTCTCAATTGAACACAGCAATCACTTCAAATCAAGCTGAGCTGGAATGGCAATAGTGCATGCAACCAACGTTGGAAATATTGCACTCAACAAGAACAGATTAAAGCAACACTACAGAATCATTTGCAGTATTAACCATGCTTAGTCAATTAAATCCACAGCTGTCACACACATGTACATAGCAGTTCTATCAAGTAGAAATTCACAAGGCAATTAATCATTTAAACATAGTCACAAGTTAGAATCCAATTCAACGATGATGCTTGATTAGTACTAATATCAAATACTCAGCAGCTCGCACTGAATATCCATCTCAACCACTAAGCAAAATACTCTAACTCTGCATACTTAACTCAGATATAGGTAACAATATAGACTAATATGAAAAACTATCAGGCACTTAACAGATGATGGCTAAGCTGATCAGATGTTGAGCTAACTTCAAATGCCATTCATCAATATGATTCACACTGGTACTGGGCGGAGGGTTGAGTCCAGAAACTCTCCTCACGCAAGATGTGAGACCACATCTTTTGATATACTAGAACAAACCTGACTAGATCATCCAGCGGTTCATTTAGAAACAGTTTCGAACACTTAGTGTAAGGGAAATGCAATATAGTATCAACTCATACACTAACCTGCTAATGGGAGGTAGAAGATAAGAAATGAATACACAAGCCAAACCACGATAGACAGAGATTTTTTAGGTGGTTCGGTCTGCTACCCATAGATCTACGTCCACCCCTCACTCTAACCTGACTGAGGCTTCCCTTGCTCAATGCAAGACGCAGACTCAATCTACAACAACTGTTGCCAAACAGCTTGAGACTGAGGGAGATAAATCCCTCTAACCTGATCTTGCAACCCACAAGACCAGAACTCCTCTACTTCAAGTAGAGACCGGAGGAACAACCTCCCTTCCTCTGAATCCTCAGAGGGAACCTGTGAGTAACACCAAGTCACTCACAACCGGAGACCCAAGTTTCCCTTCCTCTAATAGCACAGAGGGAACCCTGGAGAACAACTCTCCCTTCTTCTGAGAGCACTCAGAAGGAATGACCCAATCGATCCCTGAACAGGGTATCGGAAGAACACTAATGAAATGGAAAACAACAAACGAAAAAACACAAAGAGAAAAACAACAAAATGTAGCCCCAAGGAGCAATTTAGTTTTAGATTTGATCCACGAACTAATGACGGCTTCAGATCTTCAAATTTCTTTGGCTGCTATTCTTCTTATTCTCACGATCCTCTCTCAGATTCCTTTCTTCCTGTTTCTCTTTTCTTCTTCTCGTTCACTCCCGAGATCACTCTTTCTTTTCTCCGATGAACTCCCTTCCTCTTTGATGGCCTCTGTCTCTCTTTCTGAATACACAATAGCAACACAACAGCAGCTTCATCCTCCTTCCTTTGATCGGAACGACTGATATATATAGAGAGAAATTCACCCTTTTTCAGAAAGAAGTTAATCCGCAGCAGAAATAAATCATTGGTCCATGTGGTGATGAGAATATTCTATCACTTTTTACCCTTCCAGAGCTCAGTCACGTTCTCTGGATTGCGCGCCAAAAAGAGCTTCAGGTCACTGGCACCTGATCATTGATCCAGGTGTCATTTTTGAATGTTCTACTTCAAAATGCATTTCATAGATTGCCACGTATCCTTGGAGCAGAAATGATTCACTAGGGTTCGAAGGCACTTGACTTCTTAAAGTTGCTCACGTGCTTGGCTGAAATACATAGGTGCTTCAACGTGCTAGGAAGATAGGTCGATGCAACACTAGTGGTAGCATGTTCTGTATAAGCTGATGCATCGATGCAGTAGCAGATAGGTCAAGGCACTTATACTGGTGTGACTTCTTTATGCGGCCCATGTGCTTGGCTGAGGAGCATTGATATTTTGTCATTCAGAGAAGACATGTCGAGGCAGCTCATTGATGCCTCGACGTTACTGGCTCCAAAGTGCAGGTTTCAAGCTGATTGCATCGAGGCTGTACTTGGTGCTCCGATGTAGTTGCCTTTGAAGGTCCACTCCTTGACTTCTTGCATCGGTGCATCACTCTGATGCATCGACCTGATATACAATGTGGCAGTTGAACATCTCAACGTGTCGAGGTAGGAATCTTCAGCATCGTCCTGAATCTTCAGGCATCATCCTGGTGCGTCGATGCATATGATAGGTGCATCGAGGTAGCTTCTAGATGCGTCGACGCAGTATCAAATTTGAACTTGATGCGTCGAGTCAGTGATTTGCTGCATCGAGGCAGTGTGAGGAAGGAACCTTTGGCCAGGAACTTCGAGTGATGGCTTTTTCCATGGTGCGTCTGTGCAGCTACTTGTTGCGTCGAAGCAGGTCACTGGATGTGGTTGTCTTGATCATCACTGCATCGAGGCAGTTCTATGCAACGTCGATGCTGCCTTAACTTTTCATTGTGCACTTCGACACTTGTACTCTTGACTTGTTCTTCTGAGAGTTTTACCTTATTTCTAGGAGCATTGATCTGTTATCCAACTTGCTTTCAAGCTCAAGCTATTCTCTCCTCCTTTGACAAACCAACATAGCAAATCAACGTAGTAATTCTCTCGCCCTTTGCAACAGTTCTCTCCCTAGACATATTCTGAGCTGGAGTCGACTTCCAGTGTCGACTCTTTTTGAACTTTGTTCTATCATAGCTCTAGTTGACTCCACAGTCTTCTCAGGTAGACTTTCTCTTCATGAAGTTTTCTTCAATGGCTTCTGTTGATTTTTGCTGAACTACTTTTACCACGTCAAGTATTCCACTGAATGTATCACTACCATGGCTTCACATCTAGCTTAAAATCAGCTCGACTGACTTCCTGATGTATCTTCAGAATATGTTCTTACAGAATTCAACATACATACTTCTATATATAATGAGATCATGAGACCATGATGACTTCAACAAATGCATCAAGACCAATGCAATATCAACACATATTACATCATCAAAAGCACATTCACACTCAGACTCATGATGAGCATAGTGTTTGACATCATCAAAATCACAGAGATACAACATCTCTCCCTTTTTGATGATGGCAACACTATGAGTCATAAAAATATCATGCTGACTCATATCAAACTATTCTCCCCCTTTGACTTCATCAAAAAGGTAACATAGTTTGATGTACAGTGAGATGATTCTCCCCCTTGATATGAGACAAGGTTTTCTCCCCTCAAAAAAAAATGGAATAATCTTCCCTAGAGCAGAAAGATTGGAGTGGAAGTGTAAAATCTGGAAATGTGGGATCAGCTAAAACATAGAGAGAAATTGATCTCAAGAAATAATAACCTAGGGTATGAGAAAATCACTTCAAGAGGTGGTTCAGTTCGAGGTGAACATCAATCAGAGTCTGATGTGAAGAATCTGTGGGTATGGAGTGAGCACGCAAATAAAAATAGAACATATATTATTTCTGAACACAAGAGTTCCAATGAAGTTCCAACTGATTAAAAAATACAACAAGGTTTTCAATGAGATACCAATTTCATAAATCTAAAAATGAAGATGTTTCAAACTCTTCCATTATAGGGGCTTATGAAATGACCCTTATTGGACATCATGGTTTAAATATGATGTATTCAAGATTTGTCCATAAAAGTTTCTGTACTCATATCTGAAATCAAATTTTAATAAAAATGAACCAAGCCCTCATATTTACATCTTGTTTAACCTTCCTTCATCTTACTCACTCGACTTCAATGACTTATCTAGGAGTGACATTCATTAGTATTGAGGTTAAACAATGTCATTTTGTCAAGGGTTTCATCGATTTTCTTTTGCAATCATTTTTCAGATTTTTTCTTTTATTCAACAACAGTTTTCATACCAAAGTTTTCAGGAGCAATTGAGTTTAATACACATCTTGTAACTAGAGGATACACGTTGTTTAGACGCCCGTATCCCTAAGCACTTGGTATGACTAACTGTCATGCTTTATAATGAACAGAGTTAACAATAGTAGAGGCTTTTGATGTGAGGCACAACACGTCTTAGTGAAGTGATCCAGTTACTCACCTCACAGTGTCATTGCTCTGCCATAATTTTCACTGATTTTTTAATAAATTTTTTAACAAAGATATCTATGGCACTTCATGACACAGTCTATTTTTAGACATGGTTTCTCAGTGACCAAAGTCATTGCTCTGACCATATTTCCCTTTAGACACTTTTCAGAGCGTTTTGATGTTTAAAAATAATACTTACTTCATGTAACTCAACAAAAGAAGGTCACAACATCATGGTTTTCAGATTTCAGGAGATTTTACATGACACAACCGGAAACAACTGGTTAAGGTTTATTAAAGTTGACTCAGATATTTTCAAGATATTCATATTCAAACTCAATGAATGCATTAAACTTAAATCACCTAAATCTTTTAGACATTTATAATCCCGTATAATAGAAGATTCCTTATTAAACTTATTTTCAGATTTATGATCAAGGTACACAAATTGAAATCTTCTTAATTTTCAGGTCAAGGAATTTTTATATACAGACTAGAGTTCAAAACTCATCAGGGTGATTTCAATAAAAGGTAAACAGACGGGCAGACATTGATAGATATGGCAAGAGTTTTCAAGATTCAGCAGGCAGATGGCAAGTAGTAGGTAACTTCAAGTAAAAACATTCAAGTAGGCAGACACTAATGAAGTTAGCTCATGGATACCAATTAAGGTGAAATATTTCCAGGGTGACTAGCTCAAGGATGTGACAAAAAAATATCCAATCATGTAGGAAACATGTGAAGGTTTCTAGATGACCATTTCAAGAGATATCTCAAGGAAGTGACATTTTTGAATCACAAAGCTCCCCCTCAGCAAATGCAGGAGCTACCAGAAATTTCAGAATTGATGTAATTGAGAGCTCAAGATGACAACCATGGAGAGAGAGAGTGAACAAATAGTGATTAGGTAGCATAAGCACATGAGTAAACTCATGGTCATGAACAGACTCCCCCTAACTATGTGCACTTTTATTCTATATGCAATTTTTCACCCATGGTGCTAGGCGGAGAGCGTAGGTCATAAGACCACCTCACACATAGTGTGGGTTTCCGGATAGAAATGATATGCCCTTCTCCCAGTGTACCATTTGATATACCATGAGGTCATGCATGAAAATGCAAATCAAATGCAATCCTATATGCATCTCAGATTTTTCAGGTTTGAACATGACAATGCAAATGAATTTTTCACAACTATACATGACAATGCAAATTGTATATGTAGCAAATGTTCAATGAGCATGCAATTCAGATTTTCACTCTGCAAACTGAATTTTCATCACTTGCCAAGTTTGTGAATTCCTCTTCAATCAATCACTCAGTTGGAACCAATTAAGCAAGATGACCAACTGAGTTTAATCTGACAGATTTTCAGACTTATGAAATGCAATTCATTCTTAACTTAATGTATGCTCAAATAACTCAACATATACATTGAGAGACTCATGAAAAATAATGCAAATGTCAAATGCAGATGTAAACATGTATGCACTGGATTTTCACTGACAGATAAGGCATGATATGCAGCCATCTGAAAGGAGTTATTGAAGACTCAAATAACTATACCAATAAAATGCAGAAACAAGATTTTACCAACCATGGGTGCCTTGGCTTATTGAACCCCTCTTTATTTCTTGGTCCCAAGGCACACCTACAAAACACTTCTTCATTTTTCATTTTTAGGTACCCAAGTCTTCTTGGGTCCTGAAGTGTTAGCAACATCTCTGAAGGATGCTCTCCACAACCTTTGGGCCTTCAAATCATTAAACTCCATTAAATGGCAAGCGGTCATAGAATGCCCAATCTGACCACAATAATGACATGAGGCAAAAGACTTTTTATTCTTTTTATGCATATTAGCATGAGCATGAAATTTATATGCATGAACATGAATGTTTCCATTTTTAACATGAACATTTTATTTTTTATGACCGGCCAACTAGCAGTCCGAGACTCGGTGGCCTGGTTTCCCACACTCAAAACATGCAAGAGATTTTATTTTAAAACCATATTTATTTCTACCAAAAGTATTTTCATTTACAGGAAATTTAACAGATTCGGAATTAAATTGTCTCTCCTGGACATGCCAACGTTGAGCAGCAATGTGGCCTATTTTGCCACAACAGAAACATTGAATTTTCTTTTTATGAAATGCACAATTTCTAAGATGAGATTGCCTAGCATGCATTGTATAAGCATTCATATCATCTTGTTTCATCAATCTACACTCATGCATTAAATGACCAATCTTATGACACTAATGACATGACATTTCCTTTTTGAGTGCATGTGTGTGTGTTCGAGTTGTGTACAACATGCACAGTTCTAGCATGAAAGTTTCTTGACTTTTTCTGCAAGTGATCATTCTTTATCACTTTTTTCAGTTTGTTTCTGAATTCTCTGGACAGACTGTTTAACCTTTGAGGTGGTGGCTACATTGGATGCTTTGACAAAAGATGTCTTCAATTTATTTTTAAAAGATTTTTTATTAATCGGATTGTAGCCCAACCCCTCTTTTCTGAAATTAACCTTTGTTCCCAACAGTTTGTCCAAATTTTCTTGGCCACATACAAATTTTGATAATGATTTTTTCAAGTCCTGAATCTCATTTTCTAAAGAGGCAATCAACAATTCTGAGTTCAGGGTCTCATTTTCAAATTCGCCTACTCTATTTCTCAAGACTTCATTAACAGACTCATAATCTTCAATTTGTTTTTCCAGATTATGAAATTTTTTAGGCTCATCTATGCCAACAAATTTCCCTTTTTCGAGATTCATCAATCTGTCTGACATGGCTGAATTTAGCTGCTTTAGTTTTTCAATCTCCTCTGTCAGTTTTTCCTTTTGTACAAGCTCATTTATTAAAAATTGATCGTCAAGTGAAGCGTTCTGTTTAGTTGGAGATTCTTCCAAGCTTTTCTGAAGTTCCATGTTTACCTTCCTTACAGCTTCAAATTTCTCAATATTTGATTTGTTTTATCTCTCAAGGTTTTTATATTTTTCTTCAGCTTCTTCAATGTGTTTTCTGAATTCTTCATTTTCAGATTTCACTTCTTCAAGTTCTTAATTCACACAGTCAAGAATTTTCAATTGTTTCATGAGTTTATTTTTTCAACTTTTAGATACTCAACTTTATCATTTTCAGATCCATCTTTACTAACACTAGCATGCAATTTCTTTTTCATTGTTTTTTTTATTTTCTTAGTTGCTCATGAGACTCAAGCAAATCACCATATGCATCCTGCCAATCTTCTATAGTGAAATTCTCAATGGATTTACCTGATCGTCAGTCTCATCGTCATATTGATAGCTGCTTTGATCGCTTCCATCAGCCATCATTCAACTAGCTTCCTTTTCTCCATTTGCAGTCTTTAGTTTATCCAAGATGTCTTTGGCAGATCTGCATTTAGTAAAATAAGGAAGCAGAGCAATATCAACAGCAACCTTCATTAAGTTCAATGCTCTAAGATTTTCAGTGTTCCTAGATCTATGAGTGTCTATCCACTTAGATCTGTCCCTTGGCAATTTATGTGGACCGTGTGTGATAAGATTCCATAGACTAGGATTAACGGTCTTAGCAAACTTATGCATGCTGCGAAACCATAAATCGAAATTAGAGCCATCAAAAATCGGTGGACACTCCATCGAGCTAAAATTAAACTGACACAGCACCAAAGAAGCAAGATCTTCTCTGCAGATCACTGGATCTTATCAAGCAGAGAATCCGCTCTGATACCAATTGATATGTGCACAGCAAGGATCTAGAAGGGGGGTTGAATAGATCCCTTATAAAAATTATACTCAATTGAACACAGCAATCACTTCGAATCAAGCTGAGCTGGAATGGCAACAGTGCATGCAACCAACGTTGGAAATATTGCACTCAACAAGAACAGATTAAAGCAACACTAGATATTCATTTGTAGTAATAACCTTGCTTAGTCAATTAAATCCACGGCTGTCACACACATGTACATAGCAGTTCTATCAAGCAGAAATCCAAAAGGCAATTGATCATTTAAACATAGTCACAAGTTAGAATCCAATTCAACGATGATGCTTGATTAGTACTAATATCAAATACTCAGCAGCTCGCACTGAATATGCATCTCAACCACTAAGCAAAATACTCTAACTCTGCATACTTAACTCATATATAGGTAACAATATAGACTAATACGAAAAACTATCAAGCACTTAACAGATGATGGCTAAGCTGATCAGATGTTGAGCTAACTTCAAATGCCATTCATCAATATGATTCACACTGGCACTGGGCGGAGGGTTGAGTCCATAAACTCTCCTCACGCAAGATGTGAGACCACATCTTTTGATATACTAGAACAAAACTGACTAGATCATCCAGCGATTCATTCAGAAATAGTTTCGAACACTTAGTGTAAGGGAAATGCAATATAGTATCAGCTACACTAACCTGCGAATGGGAGGTAGAAGATAAGGAATGAATACACAAGCCAAACCACGGTAGACATTGATTTTTTAGGTGGTTCGGTCTACTACCCACAGATCTACGTCCACCCCTCACTCTAACCCGAGTGAGGCTTCCCTTGCTCAATGCAAGATGCAGACTCAGTCTGCAACAACTGCTGCCAAATAGCTTAAGACCGAGGGAGACAAATCCCTCTAACCTGATCTTGCAACCCACAAGACCAGAACTCCTCTACTTCAAGTAGAGATCGGAGGAACAACCTCCCTTCCTCTGAATCCTCAGAGGGAACCTGTGAGTAACACCAAGTGACTCACAATCGGAGACCCAAGTATCCCTTCCTCTGATAGCACAAAGTGAACCCTGGAGAACAACTCTCCCTTCTTCTGAGAGCACTCAGAAGGAATGACCCAGCTGATCCCTGAACAGGGTATCGGAAGAACACTAATGAAATGGAAAATAACAAATGAAAAAACATGAAGAGGAAAACAACAGAATGTTGCTCCAAGGAGCAATTTAGTTCTGGATTTGATCCACGAACTAATGACGGCTTCAGATCTTCAAATTTCTTTGGTTGCTATTCTTCTTATTCTTCTCACGATCCTCTCTCAGATTCCTTTCTTCCTCTTTCTCTTTTCTTCTTCTCTTTCACTCCCGAGATCACTCTTTCTTTTCTCCGATGAACTCCCTTCCTCTTTGATGGCCTCCCTCTCTCTTTAAGAATACACAATAGGAACACAGCAGTAGCTTCAGCCTCCTTCCTTTGATCAGAACGGCTGATATATATAGAGAGAAATTCACCCTTTTTCAGAAAGAAGTTAATCCGTAGCAGAAATAAATCATTGGTCCAGGTGGTGATGAGAATATTTTGTCACTTTTTACCCTTCCAGAGCTCAGTCATGTTCTCTAGATTACGCGCCAAAAAGAGCTTCAGGTCACTGGCACCTGATCATTGATCCAGGTGTCATTTTCAAATGTTCTGCTTCAAAATGCTTTTCATAGATTGCCACATGTCCTTGGAGTAGAAATGATTCACTAGGGTTCGAAGGCACTTGACTTCTTAAAGTTGCTCACGTGCTTGGCTGAAATACATAGGTTCTTCGACGTGCTAGGAGGATAGGTCGATGCAGCCTAATGGTGCATGTTCTTCATAAGCTGATGCATCGATGTAGTAGTAGATAGGTCGAGGCACATATACTGGTGTGACTTCTTTAAGCGGCCCACTTGCTTGGCTGAGGAGCATTGTTATTTCATCATTCAGAGAAGACAGGTCGAGGCAGCTCATTGATGCCTCGACGTTGCTGGCTCCAAAGTGCAGGTTTCAAGTTGAGTGCATCGAGGCAGTACTTGGTGCTCCGATGTAGTTGCCTTTGAAGGTCCACTCCTTGACTTGATGTGTCGATGCATCACTCTGATGCATTGTCCTCATATACAATGTGGCAGTTGAACATCTCAATGTGTCGAGGTAGGAATCTTCAGCATCGTCCTGAATCTTCATGCAACATCCTGGTGCATCGATGCATCTGATAGGTGCATTGAGGTAGCTTCTAGATGCGTCGAGGTAGTATTAAATTTGAACTTGATGCGTCGAGTCAGTGCTTTGCTGCATCGAGGCAGTGTGAGGAAGGAACCTTTGGCCAGGAACTTCAAGTGTCGGCTTTTTCCTTGGTGCGTCAGTGCAGCTACATGTTGCGTCGATGCAGGTCACTGGATGTGGCTGTCTTGATCATCACTGCATCGAGGCAGTTCTGTCCAACGTTGATGCTGCCTTAACTTTTCATTGTGCGCTTCGACACTTGTACTCTTGACTTGTTCTTCTGAGAGTTTTACCTTGTTTCTAGGATCATTGATCTATTATCCAACTTGCTTTCAAGCTCAAGCTATTCTCTCCCCCTTTGACAAACCAACATAGCAAATCAACATAGTAATTCTCTCCCCCTTTGCAACAGTTCTCTCCCTAGACATATTCTCTTCTGAGCTGGAGTCGACTTCCAGTGTCGACTCTTTTTGAGCTTTGTTCTGTCATAGCTCTAGTTGACTCCACAGTCTTCTCAGGTAGACTTTCTCTTCATGAAGTTTTCTTCAATGGCTTCTGTTGATTTTTGTTGAACTACTTTTACCGCATCATGTATTCCACTGAATGTATCACTACCATGGCTTCACATCTAGCTTGAAATCAGCTCGACTGACTTCCTGATGTATCTTTAGAACCTATTCTTACAAAATTCAACAAACATACTTCTATATATAATGATATCATGAGATCATGATGACTTCAACAAATGCATCAAGACCAATGCAATATCAACACATATTACATCATTAAAAGTACATTCACACTCAGACTCATGATGAGTCATAGTGTTTGACATCATCAAAATCACAGAGATACAACAATCTCCCCCTTTTTGATGATGGCAACACTATGCGTCATAAAAATATCATGCTGACTCATGTCAAACTATTCTCTCCCTTTGACTTCATCAAAAAGGTAACATAGTTTGATGTACTCAGTGGAGATGATTCTCCCCCTTGATATGAGACAAGGTTTTCTCCCCTAAAAAAAATGAAACAATATTCCCCTAGAGCAGAAAGATTGGAGTGGAAGTGTAAAATCTAGAAATGAGGGATCAGCAAAAACACAGAGAGAAATTGATCTCAAGAAATAATAACCCAGGGTATGAGAAAATCACCTCAAGAGGTGGTTCTGTCCGAGGTGAACATCAATCAGAGTTTGATGTGAAGAATCAATGGGTATGGAGTGAGCAGGCAAATAAAAATACATCAGATATTATTTCTGAACAAAACCCACGAAGTTCCAACTGATTAAAAAATACAACAAGGGTTTCAATGAGATACCAATTTCATAAATCTAAAAATGAAGATGTTTTAGACTCTTCCATTATAGGGGCTTATGAAATGACCTTTATTGGACATCATGGTTTAAATATGATGTATTCAAGCTTTGTCCATAAACGTTTCTGTACTCATATGTGAAATCAAATTTTAATAAAAATGAACCAAGCCCTCATATTTACATCTTGTTTAACCTCCCTTCATCTTAGTCACTCGATTTCAATGACTTATCTAGGAGTGACATTCATTAGTATTGAGGTTAAACAATGTCATTTTGTCCAGGGTTTCATCGATTTTTCTTTTGCAACCATTTTTTAGATTTTTTCTTTTATTCAACAACAGTTTTCATACCAAATTTTTCAGGAGCAATTGAGTTTAGTACACACCTGGTAACTAGAGGATACACGTTGTTTAGACACCCGTATCCCTAAGCACTTGGTATGACTAACTGTCATGCTTCATAATGAACAGAGTTAACAATAGTAGAGGCTTTTGACGTGAGGCACAACACGTCTTAGGTGAAGTGATCTAGTTACTCACCTCACAGTGTCATAGCTCTGCCATAATTTTCACTGATTTTTTAATAAATTTTTTAACAGAGATATCTATGGCACTTCATGACACAATCTATTTTAGACATGGTTTCTTAGTGACCAAAGTTATTGCTCTAACCATATTTCCCTTTAGACACTTTTCAGAGCGTTCAGATGTTTAAAAATAATACTTACTTCATGTAACTAAACCAAAGAAGGTCACAACATCAAGGTTTTCAGATTTCAGGAGATTTTACATGACACAACCTGAAGTAGCTGGTTAAGGTTTATTAAAGCTGACTCAGATATTTTCAAGATATTCATATTCAAACTCAATGAATACATTAAACTTAAACCACCAGAATCTTTTAGACATTCATCATCCTGTATAATAGAAGATTTCTTTATTAAACTTATTTTCAGATTTATGATCAAGGTACACAAATTGAAATCTTCTTAATTTTCAGGTCAAGGAATTTTTATATGCAGACGAGAGTTCAAAATTCATCAGGGTGATTTCAATAAAAGGCAAACAAACGGGCAGACATTGATAGAAATGGCAAGAGTTTTCAAGATTCAGCAGGCAGATGGCAAGTAGTAGGTAACTTCAAGTAAAAACATTCAAGTAGGCAGACACTAATGAAGTTAGCTCATAGATACCAATTGAGGTGAAATATTTCCAAGGTGACTAGCTCAAGGATGTGACAAAAAAAAATCCAAGCATGTAGGAGACATGTGAAGGTTTCTAGATGAGCATTTCAAGAGATATCTCAAGGAAGTGACATTTTTGAATCACAAAGCTCCCCCTAGCAAATGCATGAGCTATCAGAAATTTCAGAATTGATGTAATTGAGAGCTCAAGATGATAGCCATGGAGAGAGAGAGAGAGTAAACAAATAGTGATTAGGTAGCATAAGCACATGAGCAAACTCGTGGCTAGGAACAGACTCCCCCTAACTATGTGCACTTTTATTCTATATGCAATTTTGACCCATGGTGCTAGGCGGAGAACATAGGTCATATGACCACATCATGCATAGTGTGGGTTTCCAGACAGAAATGATATGCCTTTCTCCCAGCGTACCATTTGCTATACCATGAGGTCATGTCAAATGCAATCCTATATGCATCTCAGATTCTTCAGGTTTGAACATGTAGCACCCCCGATAAAACAAAAGAGAAGTTGACCTTCTTAGATAAACAATCCTACATGAAGGCCTTATAAAAAGAACCATACCTTATGAGGGCTACTATATAAATATACAAAGCCTAACATCACTTAATGCCAACACATGGATAGTACGTAGTGGGGTTTTCTTTTTCCAACATAAAGGTAATGGGCGCCCCTTACTAGGGCGCCATTCACCACTATAGAGCCCCTATACAAGGCACCATTTCCCTTGGGCCAACATCCCACTATATATATATATATATTAATATGTGCATGCACCTTAAAGACCAACACGTGAAGGTTGCAGTGTTTGTCTAAAGCCATGAAGAATGGACGCCCTCATGCAAAAGCGTCATTTACATGAATAGGATCACCCATTTAAAGGGCGCCCCTATACCAGGATGCTATTTCCAAGGTGCTTCTAGAATACTTGAGACACGAACAACCTCATTTAGCTGGCAAAGCACCATTTGATCATGGACAGCAATGATCTAGGATCTTGTTCCCCAACCAGACCCGCAAGGCAATAAACCAATGCTTTGTGTTGACAACCAGATTTCCTATAACTATTACCCTCCGTAGCACAGGTAGAGGCTACTGCCATTATCAGTGATGCTTGCAGAAGGGAATATTTCCCTTCTTTCCCTCGGAAGACGTGAAGGAGCGTCTTTCCTACACTCTACGTCCTGCTGTTGGAGCTTTGCGACGGTAGAGAACGTGTGGCTTCTTCCTTGGATTTCTTATTCTTTCATCTGTACCACGTAAAGCACTCCAAAAAGGTAGGTGTTCTCAAGATCTAGCCCAACCCGTAGCTAAAATAGGGTCACATAACATGCTAGTATAATCCATCTGTCATGCCATGCAGCCTGTTCCTAGAGCATGTTACACTGGTTTTAAGTAGAACAACTATAGCCTTTTACACCAATTTTTACATAGTCTGTTATACCGATTTCATGGGATTCAAATTTATCTCATTACACCAATTTTTACAGCCTTAAAATATCACGTTTAGCCCTAGTATATAACCTGTATTACAATAGATACACATAAGTTTTAAAAACCCAGAAAGTCCAGCCCTCAGGTAAAGGGTGCCCCTGACCAGGGCGCCATTTTCTGAAGGGGCGCCCTAGGCCAGGGCGCCATTTAATTGAAGACACTTTACAGTGTCATCAATTCATTTTACAGCCAATAATGATCAACACATTCAAAAATCTATATCTATTGAACTAAACCATAAAATTTTTGCATGAATATATTTCTATGATCCTGATATTTTTCTCTACATGTCCATATCCTTATTTCTTGATTCCGAGAACTTTAGAATTCATGAATAGTGACTTGTGTCTCAAACGTACCTACCCGGTGCGTATGAGAGCCTGCAGAATAGGGCGCCCCTGTCTGGTGTTGATATGTTTTTACTTAAGTTTCATTTCTTTACCGGCTCAAAAGATGTTTTCCTATCCCTTCTACTAAATCGGTGTGGGAAATAGATAGAAAATAGAAGGGATATAGAAGCAAGCAAACAAGGGTGATCGCCACCAAGGTGCCTAATGTGACTGACACACCGTACCTTGGAAAGAGAGGGAGACACTCGCCTTATGAGCAGCACTGCAGGGATGCGCGGCCTGTGAAGAACCGCCTTTCACGTTGAACGGCCTCACGATAGACCGTGCGTCAATGCTGCAAAGGATGCGGGACGTAGAACTAATGGCAGATGAACGGCTCAAAGGTAACCGCAGTTAGAAGAAGAATGGTCAAAGGTACACCGCACCTTCTCTTTAACGGACGTAGGGGAACCGTGCAAGACCACCACGCCAGAAGTTGTAAGAGTCCAACCTCCACCCTTTCCGGCCGGCCAGAAAGGATGGGCCTCGTGCTAGTGAGTTGATGACCTGCGAAACAGAGTGTAGAACACGAAGAAAAGCCCAATATCAGAACTGTGAAGCATAGCAAATGCTCAAACGAAAAGAAATAAACATAACTAAATGAAGTGGGGGGATACCAGGGGAGTTTTAAACCCCTGGGGGCTTCAGAAAACGTAGGAGGGTGTGTGCATGGCAGTGCAAATAAAGAAAATGTGGGAGAATGGACGGGTAAAAACAAGCATGCAATGAGAAAAAAAATGGGACTATCAAATGTAAAAGACTCAAAACTAGGACTACTCCCTGAACCGGAGGCCTGTGTGGATGTAGAAGGCCTCCCTCCTTGGTGCTAGGTCGCTCAAGATTTCAACAGGGCTTCGCCGTCGACCAAAAATCTCCCCTTTTCAAAGGTAGCCTTTAGGGTCTATTTATAGAACCCCCAAATGCTAACCCCGAAATTAGGGTTTCTATGCATTTTTAGGTCGAGATTATCAAACAAAAGATGAAGATAATTTAATTATCTTTCATCTGGAAGAAATAGCACTCAAAATGGTTAAGGATTTACAGAGAAATCATCGGAGGAAGTTTGGGATAAATCCACGAGGAGAGAGAGAAAATCTGTTGAATCTTCAGCAAACGAGCAGATGAACGGTCTAACGATAGACCACACATCCATATGGGCGGCCTATCCTTGGCCGTCCAACCCTGTCGGTGAAAAATCAAATATAGAGGAATTATCCACCATTTATCCATTAAACCAACCGGGAATCTCGCCGTTGGACTCTCACTAAATGAACGGCTAGGATTAGTCCGTTGAAGAGGAAGAGCGGCCAAAGGCCGGCCGTTCTAACCTTATCGGTGATAAATAGATAAATTGGATAATTATCTGAGAAAACCACCAAGCGTAGGACTCTGGGATACGAACGGCTCTCATCCGTCCGTCCATCACTTTGGACGGCTAGAAAAAGACCGCATAAATGCTTATCGGTGAAAATTCAGAAAATTAACCAAAATACTCCAAAAATGTATGGACGGCCTACTATCAACCGCACATTGATTGAGCGGCCATGGATGAATCATACATGTATATGGGCGCTTGAATCTCATATAAAAAGCTCAATCAACCAAAACCAAGGCCCATTAAGCCCTGAATCAACTCGGACCTAGCCAAGGAGGGAGGCTACCCATAAAATCGGCCCAGAACGTGCCAGAAAATAGCCCAGCGAGTGATGGACAACTCGAGACATCAATAATTGAGAGTAAGAGAAATGACTCAACTTGTCGGTAAAAAACGGGTGTCAACATCTGGGGCGCCATCTAAAGAAATGAGGACCCTCTGCAGGGTCGCCATTTAAATGGTGACACTGCAGAGGGGCGCCATTTTCATATGGTTAACAAAAAGAAAATATATATATATATATTACCTGAGACATGGCAGCCCTTAGGGCACCATTTACTGAAAAGAAGGCAGCCCCTGGGGCGCCAATTGATGTCAACAGTGACCCTCCAAAGGGTCTTCATTTAAATGAAGACTCTCTATAGGGCCGCCACTTCTTGAAGGCCAGTAAATTGATCAATGTTCAAAAATTAATATCTATAAAATTTGACCACAATAATTCTTCATGAACATGTTTTTGAGATCTCGATAATTTTCTCTGCCCATCCATATCCGTGGTTCCTGATTTTATGAAACTTCTACATTATGAATAGTGTCATGAGTCCTAAACGTACCTACTTGGTGTAAATATGGGCCAAATGAATTGGCGCCCTAGCCAAGGGCGCCAATTTCATGAATAGTGACCCTCTAGAGAGTCGTCCTTCAAATAGAGACACTCTGCAGGGGCGCCATTTTCCATATATATATATATATATATATATATATAATTTTAGAAAGACTGGGCAACCCCCAGGCACCAATTGATTGAAAGATAGCCTGACCCCCAGGCGCCAATTCCCCGAGAGACTGCCTGACCCCCAGGCGCCATTTCCTGAAAGCCTGAAAGACTGGGTAACCCCCAGGTGCCAATTGAGTGAGGTAGCCTGTTAGCTGCCAATTCTATTCTGATTTCCTCATTTGTCTCGTGGTTTATACTGACATAACCCTAGTTCATCTCTTGCATGATATATGCCTTCGAACTCTATTCCATGACAATCTATCTTGTGTTCTTACAATGGTCAACCCTTGAAATTTCATATTGGCTATAAATGAGAGTGGATGTCAAAAGAAATACATGGAAATGCTGTGCATATAGGGCCCGGTCTGGTCTGTGCCCATGGGAGTTTATTGACCACGGTGTTTAAGCATTGCACCGAAGTACTTGCTTGACTTGAGACATTCCACACGTACTCTCTCTACTTGCTTGACTTGACTTGTGTGGCCCAGAATGGGCAATACTTGACTTGTGTGGCCCGAAAAAGGGCAAGGTACTTGCTTGATTGAAATAGCCACTTATATTGACACATACTTGATATTACTTGCTAGAACATGAATATTACTTGCTTGAAGATGATTGTTACTTGCTTGTACATGAGTTCTTGCTTGCCTGAAAAGTGGCATCAAAATCTATAAGTTCCTGATATCCTGCTTGTCAAATACTCGAAATCATGCGATACACTCTCTATACAGTTCTTGATCTCTTACTTGTTCATCATGCATAGATATACATGTATACCTAATTTTCTTACTTGTACATCATGCATAGCTATACCGGCATTACATGTAACATGTAAACCACTTAAAGATTGCCCGAACTTGAGATGTAATTCCTACTGAGCGATTCACTTATCTAGTTGCTTCCTAACCTTTTTCAAGTAATTCGGATTGCGACATCCACATGAATGGGAATGAGACCGAGTGAAGAGTGCTAGAGTCACCGATCCTCTATTGTCAGCTAGTCGTATCTTTCGATTTTCTTGAGTCCCCTTTTGCATTTCCAAATTATGTCAGTCTAGTTGATTGAAGCTTGTTAAGCCTAGTATTGGATTTGAATAAGAAATGTTGTGGATTAGAATTATCACCATTTGGTTAATTAGAAAATTGTCACCTTGGACATTGGTATTATTTTGGGAATTTAATCTTCGTTATGATTTAGATAAATTACGCACTCTGTCTTTTGTCAAAAAAAAATTTATGTATACTGCTCTCATTGAATGGTTCTATATAAGTTGGCCACGACCTTGAGTATCTTCCTCGCTCGGGGCATGACAGCCTTCGTGGTATCAGAGCTTAGGATTTCAATTTCCTAGGGAATAAGAGGTTAGAAAAATTAGAAGTCATGATAGAAATCTAGGAAAAACCCATGTTTAAGGATAGGTTTACACCTTATACCCGGTGAGACGGGTAGAGCCATGGGTTAAGTTCTATAATGACATTCGACCTTATAAATTAAACATGATACTTAGAACACTTAAATTCTCTTCTAGGATAATGGCCGCTTAAAGAGCACAATGGCGCGAGATGCAGCGCACCGTGCAAGGTCTTACACAGGCGCTACAGCAAGTGGCGCATGGCGGAGCTAACCGTGGAGCTGGTGATCTCCATAGAGGTTTTCGCAACATGAACCCACCAAGATTCGCGGGCTCGTCTGACCCCGAACATGCTGAAAACTGGTTGAAGGAAATTGACAGAATTTTCCGCGTAATGCAATGCACAGATGAGGAAAGGGTTCTACTGGCTATATTCCAACTAGAGCGGGACGCTCGAGGTTGGTGGGAATCCGTAGAAGCAACATTGCCTGATGACCATGTCACATGGGATGACTTTGTTGAACATTTCAACAACAAGTACTTCTCCGACCGTATTCAGGAGAAGAAGGCCGCAAAATTTGCCGCACTGAAATAATGGACCCTGAAAGTGGCCGAGTATGTGGCCCAATTCTCAAGATTGTCCAAGTATCCACCCCACTTGGTGTGTACAGAAAAGATGAAGGTGAGAAGGTTCCTTAACGGCCTTCGACCCCACTATATTACACAACTTGCACTGATGGACATCCAAGTCTATTCGGAAATGGTTCGGCGTGCCCAATTGCTGGAAGATGCCACCGAATTATCTGAAAGGATTCGAGGAAAGGAAAAGAAGGAACTGATAGGGTGCTAGGCCCAGATACAGAGGGGGGTGAATGTATCCTACTACGAATAATGGCCCAAATTAAAACTCTAAAGCTCAGATATGGGGAATAAAAACTAGTGAGCTCTCCAAGATGAGATAATAAGACAACACTTGATCAAACAGTTGGACTGCAACAATGCAGCCACCTGATCAAACCAGAAACGCAGACAGAACTATGGAAACCAAACTCACCTAGCAAAATATAATGCTAAGGTTACTGCAGATAGAAACAACAATAACAAATTAACTCCCAGGATAACACAACTAACCATGCATGCATAACCTGTGAATGGGAGGTAGAAGGCAAGGAGCAAACGCACAAAACAAAACCACTGCTCAAGAGATTTTTTAGGTGGTTCGGTCCTCCAGACCTACGTCCACCCCTCACTCCCAACCGGAGTGAGGCTTCCACTAGCACAAGCTAGAAAACTGCAGACTCAGTCTGCGAACAAGATGCTGCCACACAGCTTGACCAGGGGAACAACCTCTCCTCTTCCTCCAGACCGGAGGGACACCCCAAGTGGCTCCCAGCCACTTGGAAACCAGAGACTAGGTCTCTCTTCCTCCAGACCAGAAGGGAACCCACCAGTGACTCCCCGTCACCAACAAACCAGAGGTCGCAGACCTCTCTTCCTCCAGACCAGGAGGGACCCCTGGACTTGCAACCCACAAGCCCAGAACCGGAGGACCAATCCTCCCTTCTCCTAAGTCCACAGGAGGAACCCGACCTCACTACTGAGAATCGAAAAAACAATAGTAAGCAGAGTAATAAAAGGAAAAATAAGAAAACATAAAAAGCACAGCGACAAAAGTTGGAAATGAAACACAAGAAATATAGCTCTCAATGAGCATAGTCGTTCTGGATTTGATCCACGAACAGACTGAACAGATCTTCAATAGCACTCTCTCCTCTCTTCCTTTCTTCCTCTTCTTTCTTCTTCTTTCTGCTTCTCTTTCTTTTCTCTCTTTCTTTTGCTGCTCTCGCACTCTTCTTCTTCTTCTTCTCTCTGCTCTCTTCTTCTTCTTCTTCTTCTGCTTCTTTTGCTTCTTTTCTCACAGTCTCGATCAGCCCTCTTCTATTCTCATCATCTTTCTTCAGTGGACGAAGGCTTCTATTTATATCAGCTTCAGCAGGTGCTAGGGCGTGTGTCCTTCAGGTTCCCGCCCAGAGAGCACCTCGGATCACGTGCCAGGCATCATCCTCGATTCACGCGCCCAGTCATTAACCTGAGTCATCTGCAGACAGAGACAAAAAGAAATGAAACGAATTAGTTAGTTCAGGCTTATAACAACGAGTGTATATACTTTAGAAGCAGTAAATGAGTAAGTGTGTACACTGAGAGAGTGTATAGACTTGTAGGTCTTCATGCGACCTCAGTGTATATACTTGCTGAAGAATGCATTATCATAACAAGGGGGAATGTGTGGACTTCTGTGAAATGTAACAAGCCATCGAGTGTATAGACTTAGAGACATAATTAGGCAAGTGTGTACAACGTGAGAGAGTGTATATACTTGCTGTGAAGAACAGCAATGTGTAGACTTGTGAAGCATAACTGTATGCAGTGTATAGACTTCAATGAATGCAATGCATGCACAATGATGCAATGTATAGACTATGAAGATATGTGTGTGAAGCTCAACAATGTATAGACTATGCAACGGCATCAAAGCAACATATCGATGTACAGACTTTGGCTTGATCAATGCACACTGCACAAATGGATGTACAGACTTGAAGTGGCATGTAGCAGACGATGAACAGCCAAGCATGTATAGACTTACCAATGCGAGCACAGGCTGTACACACTTTGATTGCGTGCAAGAGAACGCAGTGTACAGACTTTGCTGTGAAGAACAATGCATGAATGCAGTGTATAGACTTGCTGTTAACATGCATGAGAACCCAATGTACAGACATGCTGTCCCTGCAGCTGACGACTCCAGTGTATAGACTTGCTGAGGGAAGGGCTGTACAGACTTTAAGCAAAGCAAGGCAGTCGAGTGTATAGACTTCATGATGTGTAGACTTTGGCACAAGAAACGGCTGTACAGACTTTAGCTCAACAGCGATGTATAGAGTTTTGAAAGCTTGAACGACGAAGCATGCTGTACAGACTTTGAGCGTTGTATAGACTTTGCGAAGCACATGCCTTGGCTGTACAGACTTCAGACTTGAACGTGTGTGCTGTGAACGATGTATACACTTGGAGGCCCTTGAAGGGTGTACAGACTTGAAGAACCGAAGCCAATGTAGAGACTTGACGAATGGCTCAGCAATGTATAGACTTGGTGAGCTTCAGAGCACAATGTGCAGACTTTACCACTGTATAGACTTGAAGTTCTGAACGTAGGTAAAGGCTGGGATTGTATAGACTTGCACACTGCTGCCAATGTATAGACTTCCAATGAATGCAACCGCTGTACAGACTTGCTCAAACAGACCGATGTATAGACTTGCCAACGAGAGGGCTGTACAGGCTTGAGCAATGCAAAGGCAATCGGATGTATAGACTTGGGCTGTACATACTCAGAAGGCTTGAAGTCGATGTACAGACTTGGAAACCGATTTGCAAAGGCTGATGTATAGACTTGAAGGTTCACAGGATGTATAGACTTCAAATGCAACAGAAGACTCTGTATGGACTTTGAAGATGCAAGCGATGTACAGACTTGGGGTTCCACTATGGATGAATAGACTCTGAGGAAATGAGGCGATGTGCAGACTTGGCACCTTGAAGGATGTATAGACTTCAGTTGAGCAAGCCATAGTGCCGTTGTATGGACTTGATCTTCAAGGAATGGCTGTACAGACTTTAAAGGCTAAGCGGAGGATGTACAGACTTTGAATATGAAAATCAATGTATGGACTTCAGGTGAAGACCAATGTACATACTTTGAATATGAAGACCAATGTACAGACTATGAGAGCTAAAGCCAATGTATTGACTTGCGAAACTGGGGGGTCGACCCATCAGAAATGGGGGGTCGACCCACAACTGTCCAGTCAATGCTGACAGAGTGTAGACATGATCAAGAAATGCATGTGCCAATGTACACACTTGAAAAACCGATGTGAAGACTATGCATGAGACGGTGAGCCATGTACAGACTTTGAAGCTTAACAGAGACACAGGATGTACAGACTTCATGAAATGCATGCTATTCAATGTACACACTTTGAATTCATGCAAGCTGATGTATAGACTTCAGTTGAAGCCAACCGAAGAGTGTATAGACTACACTTATCTGGGGAGTCGACCCATCTAGAAAGGGGGGTCGACCCACACTAAGCTGACTGTGATGATGCAAGGATGTTTAGCCTGAACAGAATTCCACAAGCAGAGTGAAGCAACTGATGAATGTGTATATGAATGCTTCATGCAGCAGATAACATGGCTGAACATCAAATATGCAATGCTTTTAGACCTGATAAACTAACAGAACAGCAGACTGACTGAACATATGAAGATGACTCATACAGCAAGATGACTCACAGTGATTAACTCACAACAAAAACCAATCATCAAATGATTAACTCACATCAAAGCCAATCATCAAAATCACAGGGGCACAACAATCTCCCCCTTTTTGATGATGGCAACACTACACTGTGGTTGATGTCTGATGACACAAACTATTCTCCCCCTTTGACTTCATCAAAAAGAAAATAGTTTGAGAAGTTAAAGCATGTTTAAAATACAGTCAATTTCTCCTCCTTGCAATAAACAAGATGAACCATGGAGAGGTATGAATGCAGAAATGCAGATGCAACTAGAAGTGCAATACCTCCCCCTAAATATATGAATGCAAAGACACAATTGTTACCAATTGAGATGAACATGATTCAATATTACAAGGAAGCTCCCCCTGAGTAGATGCCAATTGATATGCATCTGTTGCATTTCTCCCAATTGATATGGGTGAGAGGGAGACCACAGAGGCATTCAAGGATAAGTTCAGGTCAATGAATCAAGGACAGTGAGCAGAAGAGTTTCAAATTACAGATCTTCAAAGAAGCTCCAAGCACAAGAAGTTCAACAAGATTTTCAAGGAGATATCAATCTCATAAATCCAAAATATAATTTTTCAAGGTCTTCCATTATAAGGGCTTATGAATGAAGTTTATTGATCAGCATGGTTTAAACATGATGTATGCAGAGTTTATCAATAAAATTCTGTATTGATATCTAAAACCATGGTTTAATAAAAATGAACCAAGCCCTCATTTTTATCTTGATTAACCTCCCTTTCTCTTACACAATCAAATTTATTGACTTCAATCGGAATTACATGCACTAGAATTGAGATCAAGCATTTATGAAGTCATGTGAATTTGTCTAGGGTTGTAGCAATTTGATTTTAGCATCAATATTCAGATATTTCAATTTGTTCAACAATTTTCATGCTACAAATTTTACGAGCACTCTAGTTCAGTGCACACCTTGTAACTAGAGGATATACCTTGATCAGAGGCCAATATCCCTAAGCACTTAGTGTGACTCACAGTCATGCTTTATATAACAGAGATAGCATTTACACATCATGACACACTAAAAATCATTTCTTGATGAGTGAGTTGTATTTCTCAGTGTGCATGCCATTGCTCTGCCTGATTAACACTCATTCTTAAGCAGAGTTAACTATGGCACCTCATGACACAGTCCTTTGACATGTGTTTCTTGACAGAAATTACCCTTTAGACATTTCAGAAAAATTCATTTGCTTCAAATCAATAATAATTTCATGTACTTAACCAAATAAAGCCATGTATTCAATAGTGCAGATTTCAGAAGATTTTACAAGACACAGCATGAAACAGATGGTTAAAGTTTATTAAACATGATTCAGATATTTTTAAGAGATTTTAAAGTCAAACTCCATGAATACATTAAGCTTAAACCACATGAGTTATTTTAGACATTCATAAAATCGTATAATAGAAGATTCCTAGTTCAAGTGTTTTCAGATTTATGATCGAGATAGTCCCATTGAAATCTTCATGAAAGACTGATGGAATTCAGATATCAAATGATAGAGGAGATTTTGAAGCCCAGTGTTTTTCAAATTGTGATCAAGGTTTGTCAACAAAATCAATAAGAAAGGATATGCAATGAGTTCTCACACGAGTATGCATTTGACAACCTACATGCAATGCATTGACTCCCCCTGACAATATGCATTCAGTCACTCTTTTTGGCATTTTTCAATGTAAGGAAATGCGATGCACTATATGTATGCAAGGACATGCAAACACTCAACATTGGATGCTATGCAAAGACATGCAATTAACTCCCCCTGAAAAACATGCAATGATTTGCACTGAAGACTGAACATATGACAATGTGACTTATGCTCAATCAGACTGCCCTATTAAGCAAAGTGACCCATGGTACCAGGCGGAGCACTTGGTCTAAAAGACCACCTCACACATAGCAAGAACCTCCAGACAGATTTCCCTGCCTTTTGGTAGCTTACCATTTATATACCATAGAGGTCAATCATGATAATTCAACATGCAGTCCTATATGCAATCCAGATTTTTAGTGAGCTATGTAACAGACAAATTTCAAACCACATTCATATGCAGTTCAGATTTTTCAGAAATTTCAGAATGCAATTTGTTTTCAGAGATTATGCATAACAACAATTATCAAACAATTGCAATTGGCATATGTATGCATCAGATGCAGACAACCCTTTGTAATCTGATATTTGCACAGAACACTCAGCAAGTGTATGATCATAAAATGATGCAAATGGCAGATGATGAATGAAAATGTAAAATCAGATCTAATGTGCTATGCAATAAGACTAAGAACAGGAAGTGTAAGAAATTTACCTGAAAGATTCAGGAGGGGTTTTCTTCTTGAGTGCCTTGGATTGTTACCCCTCTTTATTCTTCAGCTTCCAAGGCATACCTGTAACACAAAGCTTATTTTGCACAAACAGGTACCCAAGAGGTCTTGGGTCCTGAATTGACAGTATCACTTCTAGCAGGTTTTCTCAGCACATTTTTAACTTGATGATCATTAAATTTCATCAGAGGATAACCATCCATCAAATGTCCAGATTTGCCATAATGATGGCAAGAAGCAGCAGTTTTCAGATCTGATTTATGCACATTCTTGTTAGCATGAATTCTATGTGCATATGCATGAAATCTTTTGTTAACAGAATAAAAATTCTGTTTACCAAAACCAGTTTGTTTTGATATCCTGCCAGCCAACAGGTTGCAGCCCTGTGACCTGGCTTTCCACAGTTATAGCATGAAAAAACAGACTTTAGGTTCTTTTTATGCACATCATTATGAACATGAATTTTATGTGCATTGACATGGAAATTTCTGTTATTTGCATGACCAAACTGTTTTCCATAATCAAAACATTCAAAGTTTTTCCTTTTAAAAACAACTTTGTTCTTTCTGAGAGCATTTGTACTTGCAGGGAATTTAAACCTTTCAGAGATGAAAATTTTCCCTTGAGCATGCCAGCAGTCCTTGACTGTGTGGCCATGCTTTCCACAGTGAGAGCAATTGAGAGAATTTCTTCTATAAGAACCTGACCAGCATTCAGAGGCCCTGTGACCCTTTTGTTGCAGTTAAAACAGATGATGTGCTGGTTCTTTGAAACAGATTTGTTCTTATTAAAAACATGCTGATTTGAAAAGTATTTTGTATGATTTGAACATGATTTTTTCTTACCACTTGCAAACCAGCAATGAGCAGTAGTGTGCCCTACTTTATCACAATTAGAACATGTGACATTCTTTTTCGGAGGGACATGGAACTTGATCTGCAAATCCCTACCATGCTTTTCTCTAGCTTTCAGATCATCTGATTTCATTAAGTTACATTCATGCATCAAGTGGCCAATCTTGTGACAGTAATGACATTTCATGATTTCTCTTTTATGTGCATGTCTAGGTGTATCAGTGTGTTTTACAGCATGCACATTTTCAATTTGATTCAATCCCTTCTTCACATGACTGACCTTTTCTATTTTTCCAGTTTGTTTCTGATTCTTCTGAACATTTGGTTGTTTATTTTCTGAGGTGGTGGCTACATCTGATGCTTTGATAAAAGATGTCATTAGCTTATTTTTGAAAGCCTTTTTATTGACATTGTTGTAGCCTAACCCTTCCTTTTGAGTATTGACCTTAACACCTAACAACCTGTCCAGATTTTCTTGTCCATCAACAAATTTAGACAGAGATTTCCTCAAGTCTAGGATTTCATATTCTAGAGAGGCAATATGTAACTCATAACTTGCAGTCTCTTGTTCACTGCAATTGACAGCTTCACTCAAAACCTTGTTGGCAATTTTGTATTCTTCGATCTCCTTTCTCAGATCATCTTCTTTTTCAGTTTCATTTGTACAGATGACTTTTCCTTTCTCCAATGTAAGAAGTCTTTCAGACATGCCACTGTTTAACAGCTTCAATTTTTCAATTTCTTCTTTAAGCTTATCATTCTGAACCAATTCATTTATTAGAAGCTGGTCTTCTGAATTGACTTCATACTTTCTTCCATTTTCAATTTCCTTCATTTCTCTTTGTTGTTTTTCAAAATCTTTCTGTAATTCTATGTTTACAGATTTTATGGCATTCAATTTTTCAGCAACCAAATTCTTCTCTTGCTCAAGTTTCCCAAATTTTTCTTCATTATCTTTAACAGATTGTTTCAGAGAGTCATTTTCAGATTCTAGCCTACTTAGTTCAGACTTAACACATTCAAATTTTTCCAGCAAATTCTTACTCTGAACAGAATCATTACAAGTTAGGCTAAGCTTCTTCTCAAGTTCAGAGATCTCTTTTACATGATCTTGATTCTCAATCTTCAGCAACGAAATTTGCTTTTTCAACATTTGAATATCAGACATAAAAGCATCATGAACATTTTTCAGTTCAGCACAGTTTTTACATGGAGAATTGAAACTGTCTGACCTACTATTCTTCTTCAATTTTTTGTATTGTTTTCTTAACTGTTCATGAGACTCTAATAATTCAGCATATGAATTTTCCCAGTCATCCAAGGTATAGTTCTCAAAGAGATTTACCTCATCATCATCATCTTCTTCATTTTGGCTGCCACTTTGATTGCTTCTGTCAGCCATCATGCAGCTGTCCTCATTTCTCTTCTGAGTTCGCTTCAGCATGTCCAGAATATCTTTAGCAGAGCTGCAATCTAAGAAACATGAATGAAAAGCTCTATCAGTAGCTGCCTTCATTAGATTTATAGCTATCTGATTCTCTTCATGCATTGATTTATGAATGTCAGTCCATTTGGACTTTTTCTTTGGTAGTTCATGAGGACCGTGTGAAATCACTTTCCACAGGTCTGGATTAACAGATTTAGCATAATTTTTCAGACTAGCAAACCATACACTAAAATTGGAACCGTTGAAAACTGGTGGTTCACCCATGGAAACAGATCAGATATAATGCAACAGGAATATTGATGCACCAAAAGCAAATAAGCACCTAAGACTGCAGGATCGGATCTGCAGGTCGCTGGACCTTCTATGCAGACACCGCTCTGATACCAATTGATAGGGTGCTAGGCCCGGATACAGAGGGGGGTGAATGTATCCTTCTACGAATAATGGCCCAAATTAAAACTCTAAAGCTCAGATATGCGGAATAAAAACTAGTGAGCTCTCCAAGATGAGATAATAAGACAACACTTGATCAAACAGTTGGACTGCGACAATGCAGCCACCTGATCAAACCAGAAACGCAGACAGAACTATGGAAACCAAACTCACCTAGCAAAATATAATGCTAAGGTTACATAAGATAGAAACAACAATAACAAATTAACTCCCAGGATAACACAACTAACCATGCATGCATAACCTGTGAATGGGAGGTAGAAGGCAAGGAGCAAACGCACAAAATAAAACCACTGCTCAAGAGATTTTTTAGGTGGTTCGGTCCTCTAGACCTACGTCCACCCCTCACTCCCAACCGGAGTGAGGCTTCCACTAGCACAAGTTAGAAAACTGCAGACTCAGTCTGTGAACAAGATGCTGCCACACAGCTTGACCAGGGGAACAACCTCCCCTCTTCCTCCAGACCGGGGGGACACCCCAAGTGGCTCCCAGCCACTTGGAAACCAGAGACTAGGTCTCTCTTCCTCCAGACCAGGAGGGAACCCACCAGTGACTCCCCGTCACCAGCAAACCAGAGGTCGCAGACCTCTCTTCCTCCAGACCAGGAGGGACCCCTGGACTTGCAACCCACAAGCCCAGAACCGGAGGACCAATCCTCCCTTCTCCTGAGTCCACAGGAGGAACCCGACCTCACTACTGAGAATCGGAAGAACAATAGTAATCAGAGTAATAAAAGGAAAAATAAGAAAACATAAAAAGCACAGCGACAAAAGCTGGAAATGAAACACAAGAAATATAGCTCTCAATGAGCATAGTCGTTCTGGATTTGATCCACGAACAGACTGAACAGATCTTCAATAGCACTCTCTCCTCTCTTCCTTTCTTCCTCTTCTTTCTTCTTCTTTCTGCTTCTCTTTCTTTTCTCTCTTTCTTTTGCTGCTCTCGCACTCTTCTTCTTTCTTCTTCTTCTTCTTCTTTCTTCTTCTGCTCTCTGCCTCTCTTCTTCTTCTGCTTCTCTGCTTCTTTTCTCACAGTCTCGATCAGCACTCTTCTATTCTCATCCTCTCTCTTCAGTGGACGAAGGCTTCTATTTATATCAGCTTCAGCAGGTGCTAGGGCGTGTGTCCTTCAGGTTCCCGCCCAGAGAGCACCTCAGATCACGTGTCAGGCATCATCCTCGGTTCACGCGCCCAGTCATTAAACTGAGTCATCTGCAGACAGAGACAAAACGAAATGAAACGAATTAGTTAGTTCAGGCTTATAACAACCAGTGTATATACTTTAGAAGCAGTAAATGAGTAAGTGTGTACACTGAGAGAGTGTATAGACTTGTAGGTCTTCATGCGACCTCAGTGTATATACTTGCTGAATAATGCATTATCATAACAAGGGGAATGTGTGGACTTCTATGAAATGTATGAAGCCATCGAGTGTATAGACTTAGGGACATCAATTAGGCAAGTGTGTACAACGTGAGAGAGTGTATATACTTGCTGTGAAGAACAGCAATGTGTAGACTTGTGAAGCATAACTGTATGCAGTGTATAGACTTCAATGAATGCAATGCATGCACAATGATGCAATGTATAGACTATGAAGATATGTGTGTGAAGCTCAACAATGTATAGACTATGCAACGGCATCAAAGCAACATATCGATGTACATACTTTGGCTTGATCAATGCACACTGCACAAATGGATGTACAGACTTGAAGTGGCATGTAGCAGACGATGAACAGCCAAGCATGTATAGACTTACCAATGCGAGCACAGGCTGTACACACTTTGATTGCGTGCAAGAGAACGCAGTGTACAGACTTTGCTGTGAAGAACAATGCATGAATGCAGTGTATAGACTTGCTGTTAACATGCATGAGAACCCAATGTACAGACATGCTGTCCCTGCAGCTGACGACTCCAGTGTATAGACTTGCTGAGGGAAGGGCTGTACAGACTTTAAGCAAAGCAAGGCAGTCGAGTGTATAGACTTCATGATGTGTAGACTTTGGCACAAGAAACGGCTGTACAGACTTTAGCTCAACAGCGATGTATAGAGTTTTGAAAGCTTGAACGACGAAGCATGCTGTACAGACTTTGAGCGTTGTATAGACTTTGCGAAGCACATGCCTTGGCTGTACAGACTTCAGACTTGAACGTGTGTGCTGTGAACGATGTATACACTTGGAGGCCCTTGAAGGGTGTACAGACTTGAAGAACCGAAGCCAATGTAGAGACTTGACGAATGGCTCAGCAATGTATAGACTTGGTGAGCTTCAGAGCACAATGTGCAGACTTTACCACTGTATAGACTTGAAGTTCTGAACGTAGGTAAAGGCTGGGATTGTATAGACTTGCACAGTGCTGCCAATGTATAGACTTCCAATGAATGCAATCGCTGTACAGACTTGCTCAAACAGACCGATGTATAGACTTGCCAACGAGAGGGCTGTACAGGCTTGAGCAATGCAAAGGCAATCAGATGTATAGACTTGGGCTGTACATACTCGGAAGGCTTGAAGTCGATGTATAGACTTGGAAACCGATTTGCAAAGGCTGATGTATAGACTTGAAGGTTCACAGGATGTATAGACTTCAAATGCAACAAAAGACTCTGTATGGACTTTGAAGATGCAAGCGATGTATAGACTTGGGGTTCCACTGTGGATGAATAGACTCTGAAGAAATGAGGCGATGTGCAGACTTGGCGCCTTGAAGGATGTATAGACTTCAGTTGAGCAAGCTACAGTGCCGTTGTATGGACTTGATCTTCAAGGAATGGCTGTACAGACTTTGAAGGCTAAGCGGAGGATGTACAGACTTTGAATATGAAAATCAATATATGGACTTCAGGTGAAGACCAATGTACATACTTTGAATATGAAGACCAATGTACATACTTTGAATATGAAGACCAATGTACAGACTATGAGAGCTAAAGCCAATGTATTGACTTGCGAAACTGGGGGGTCGACCCATCAGAAATGGGGGGTCGACCCACAACTGTCCAGTCAATGCTGACAGAGTGTAGACATGATCAAGAAATGCATGTGCCAATGTACACACTTGAAAAACCGATGTGAAGACTATGCATGAGACGGTGAGCCATGTACAGACTTTGAAGCTTAACAGAGACACAGGATGTACAGACTTCATGAAATGCATGCTATTCAATGTACACACTTTGAATTCATGCAAGCTGATGTATAGACTTCAGTTGAAGCCAACCGAAGAGTGTATAGACTACACTTATCTGGGGAGTCGACCCATCTAGAAAGGGGGGTCGACCCACACTAAACTGACTGAGATGATGCAAGGATGTTTAGCCTGAACAGAATTCCACAAGCAGAGTGAAGCAACTGATGAATGTGTATATGACTGCTTCATGCAGCAGATAGCATGGCTGAACTTAAAATATGCAATGCTTTTAGACCTGATAAACTAACAGAACAGCAGACTGATTGAACATATGAAGATGACTCATACAGCAAGATGACCCACAGTGATTAACTCACAACAAGAACCAATCATCAAATGATTAACTCACATGAAAGCCAATCATCAAATGATTCGAGGAAAGGACAAGAAGGAACATGTCACAGGCCCGAGAAAATTCAAATCATCATTCAACAAGAAGCGGTTCTTTAATGGAGGGGAGCCCTCCAAGGGAAAGAGGTTTCAAAGGAATGAAAAGCCATTCTCCACCACAACACCTTCTAAGGAGATTTGTAAGTACTGTGACAAAGCCGGCCACAAGACGGAAGAATGCTGGCGGAAGCTAGGAGCCTGTCTCCGGTGTGGAAGCTGAGAACATCGAATCCCTGATTGCCCACTGATGAAGGAGCAAGCCACTAAGGACAACAAGCGACCGGCAAGGAAACAAGGCCGCCTGCAAGCTCTCC
The DNA here is from genome assembly GCA_022559845.1 of Amorphophallus konjac. Lineage (NCBI taxonomy): Eukaryota > Viridiplantae > Streptophyta > Magnoliopsida > Alismatales > Araceae > Amorphophallus > Amorphophallus konjac. The sequence continues at coordinate 7,551 of JAHNEJ010002126.1, read as the reverse complement.
ACGAGATGGAACCCACAGAAGGTGGAATTATGGAAGGTACTCTAACTATTTGTTCTAAAACTGCACAAGTTTTATTCGATACTGGAGCAACTCTTTCATTCGTTTCCAAGAAATTTGCTGCTTCATTTTCTAAGAAACCTGAACTGTTAGATTTGGTCATATCTACAACTCTTGGGAACGAGTCCGATATCATGCATCACTACCCAAGTTGTGAGGTTATGGTTAAAGGAAACAATCTACCTGTCGACTTGATATGCCAAGATATGAAGGGGTATGATGTCATACTAGTTGCCGACAGGTTATCCACATACCAAGCAACTGTAGATTGCCGACATGGCAAGGTAACTTTCGTGGATTTCTCAGAGCTGGTTTACAATAGCCCTCAGAATAGATCACCTCTTATCTCAGCTCTCCGAGCTAGTAAACTTATAAGGGATGTGTGGCTTCATAGCATTCGTGACTGCCACGGAAGTCGAGGAGATTAAACTTGAAGACATCCGAGTAATTCAGGATTTTCATGATATTTTTTCGGAAGAATTGCCTGGCTTACCCCTGGAAAGGGAAGTGTCATTTACAATCGACCTTGTCCCTGGTATTGGTCCTGTTTCCAAGGCACCTTACAGAATGTCCCCTGCTGAGCTGAAAGAGCTAAAAGAGCAGCTGATGGAGTTATTGAAAAAAGGTTTCATCAGGCCAAGTACTTCCCTATGGGGAGCACCCATGTTATTCGTCAAGAAGAAGGACGGAACAATGAGACTTTGCATCGATTATTGACAGCTCAATCACCTTACAATTAAGAACAAGTACCCGCTGTCGAGAATTGATGAGCTGTTCGATCAATTATCTGGAGCTACATACTTCTCCAAGATTGATCTTCGTTCTGGTTACCACCAATTGAAGATCAAACAAGGAGACATTCATAAAACTGCATTCCGAAGTAGGTATGGGCATTACAAATTTACCGTTATGTCTTTTGGACTAACGAATGCCCCCGCAGCTTTTATGCAGTTAATGAACATCATATTTAGGCCCTACTTAGACCAATTTATTATGGTCTTCATTGATGATATTCTGATCTATTCAAACACCGAAGAAGATCATGAACTACATCTGAAGAAGGCATTGCAAATATTGAAAGAAAACAGATTACATGCCAAATTCAGCAAGTGCAAGTTCTGGCTCGAGGAAGTATCCATTTTGGGCCATGTAGTCTCGAAAAATGGAATTTTCGTTGACCCTACAAAGGTCGAGGCCGTGAAGAATTGGGAACGACCCTCAAATGCAACGAAGATTCAAAGTTTCTTGGGTCTAGTTGGTTACTATCGGCGTTTCATCAAGGACTTCTCTAAGATTGCTGTTCCTCTCACCAGGTTAACTCGCAAGGAAGTGCCTTATGAATGGAATGAAGACTGTGAGAAGAGTTTCCAAGCTTTGAAGGATCTCTTGACCACTGCTCCAGTCTTATCATTATCAATTGAATGAGAGAAATATGAGGTATATACCGATGCTTCTGGTATTGGCCTCGGATGTGTATTGATGTAAAATGGAAGGGTCATTGTGTACTCTTCCCGACAATTAAAGAAACATGAAGAGAACTACCTGGTGCATGACTTAGAGCTGGCCGCGGTGGTATTTGCCTTAAAGTTATGGAGACACTATCTCTATGGAGAACAATTCACAGTATACTCCGATCACAAAAGCCTCAAGTATTTATTCTCCCAAAAGGAGCTAAACATGCGGCAAAGGCGATGGCTTGAATATCTCAAGGATTTTGACTTCACTGTACAGTACCATCTTGGTAAGGGTAATTCCGTAGCTGATGGCCTCAGTCGAAAGGCGAGAGCAATATTGGCCAACTGTATGATTCAGGAATGGAAGTTGCTGGAGAAATTATCTAAACTCAACATCAATACGGATGAGAAGAAGGGGTGTATTATTTTATCCCATATGAGTCTACATCCAGATTTGCTACCTAAAATTAAGAAGCTACAAGAAGAAGACCTCGCACTAGTAGAGATAAAAGGCAAGCTGGACGAGAGACTTGATTTCAAGCTGACACTCGATGGTAGATTGCTATTCCATGAACGGACATGTGTACCCGACTATCCTGAGTTGAAGAAGAAGGTTCTTGAAGAAGCTCGTCGATCAAGGTACATGATCTACCCTGGATCTACTAAGATGTACCAAGACTTGAAAAGAACTTTCTGGTGACCTAATATGAAAAGGGAGGTAGCGTACTTCGTGTCTCGTTGCCTGACTTGCCAACAAGTGAAGGCGAAACGTTAGAAACCCGCCGGAAAGCTGCACCCGCTGGATATTCCCAAGTGGAAGTGGGAAGATATCGGCATGGAGTTTATCATGGGCTTGCCCAAGTCTTGGGGCGGACATGATGGAATTTGGGTAATCATCGACCGCCTCACTAAATCGACTCATTTCTTGCCCATCAAAAGTCGATGGTCGGTTGATGTACTTGCTTCCTTGTATATTAAGGAGATGGTTAGATTGCATGGAGTCCCTATGTCAATTGTATCTGACCGAGATCCACGCATTACCTCTCATTTCTGGAAGAGTCTACAACACTCTTGTAGACACGCCAAAATTGACGTTTTGTTGATCAAATCTCATGTTATTATATAAATGCCCCAAGTGGACTTCAATATTCCTATAACATAAAGTTTTTCTATTTTTGTGAGTTTTTCTGCATTTTTCCTGTATTTTTGTGAGTCACGACTTGATTAAGGGCGTTAATTTCAAAAGTAACGACCTGTTGTAGGGCGTTTTAAAAGAAAGGACGACCGTATGTGAGGGCGTCAATTCCTGGTGTTATCCCTTAATTTCTGGAATTATCTATTTTCAAAATAAAAGGCATTTTGTGAGTAACGCCTTTCCTCAGGGCGTGATTTTAATTAACGACGTTATATCAGGCGTGTTATCTCAGTTTTCAAACAAGGCAATGTTTCATTTCCAAAACTTAATCCAGGAAGAAACGCCCTTTCCTAGGTCGTGTTTCAAGAAAACGTCTTTGAGAAGGTCGTCAATTCATAAAAGACGCCCTGTATTAAGGCGTGTTTCACTCCAGAGTCCTTCCTTTTTCCATCTTTCCCTCACAGTTCCCTGCTGTCTTTGGACTCTTGCCCGATCATGATCCTTCCCTGGATGCCTCATTGCCTGTTCTTATCATTCCTTGGTTTGATCACATCCGCTTGAGGCATTATAAATTGAAGCCTTGACCGATCGTGCAGAAGGTTAAGCACCTTAAACGTTCAGCGGGTTAAGCGCTCAGAAGCTGAATATTCATCACGAGCAGAGCTCCTTCATCCTTTGCAGCCTCCCCTCTGCATCCTTCGATTGGGCTGCATCCGGTGCTTCGTCCATCTACATCCATCAACACATTCATTTATTTTTTCCCTTTACTGTCGCCAGGGACAGCAGGGTTCTCATCTTCTCATTTTTTTTTTTTTTACTTCATTCATATCATCACCCCTCCGTCCTTTATATCTCTATTCACTCTTCACATCTGTTCACGTCTTGTTGCATTTCTTTTTATCATCAAACTCCCCTTCCCTTAAGTCTTCTTAAGGGGTTTAAAAAGAAAACAAAAAAGAAGGTGCGCATGTTGATGTCTTTTCATCATTTTTATGTTGGTTTTTGACTGATACTACTGCACTTTGGCTGATCCCCTTTCTTTTGCTTGTCTTTCATTGTCTTTCTTACAAGGTAATCAATCAAGAAAACCCACTTCGTCGGCCGGCCGATTGGAGTTGGAGGAAGAGATCCACATTCATCCCGCATCACATCTTTCACCAGGTACATGCGATCTTATTTTTTTATTGAGGTAAACCCTCTGGCGATCACACACTCCCCTTGTGCACCTCGTGCATTGTTTCATCTCAACCATTATTTAATGTTTCCCTTTTCCCTTCCTTTTTAACCTCACACCAAAAAGTGTGGATTTTAAAGGGATCCACAAATTGGCGATCACGGTGGGACATCCACTGTTTTCTTTGTTGATTACCATCTCCATTGGCACCCTTGTGTGCCCTTTCCCCTTTGACACCCTCGTGTGTCCTTTCCCATTGACACCCTCGTGTGTCCTTTCCCCTTAGGCACCCTCGTGTGCCCTTTCCCCTCGGTACCCTCGGTACCCTTTCCTTTGTGCCCCTCGGGCACCTTCCATTGTGCACTCTGCACACTCCCCGGATCAGTCAATTGTTGCTTATTAACGCCTTCGACGAGGGCGTCTTTTGATTTAACGCCCCTCACAGGGACGTGTTTTTATTAATTAACGCCCCCTTCAAGGGCGTGTATTTATTGCATCTGCTTTCCTGATTATACTGTCTGTGAATTAACGCCCCTCTCAGAGGCGTTTCATTTATTATCAACGCCTTCCATCAGGGCGTGTCTCTGAGTTTTGACGCCCTCAGTGGCAGGCGTCCTTTATTTATAACGCCTCATCCTAAGGCGTTTTGTTCCCTACGGTCTGTGAGCCCCTCACAGAATTTACGACAGCCACGCTGCCGTGTTTTCATTTAGTCACGACCTGCCACAGGGCGTGTCTTTCCTCTTGCTGTGAACATGACCTTTCCAAGGGCGTGTCTTTACTGTTCTTTTTCACAGATTGGCTATTATTCATTGCTTAACATTTATCTTGACATTATATTACTGCTTGGATCATCTTGGTTTGCTGGCTTGGTTGAGAGACCTCCTCTCTCTATCCTAGGATCCACACACCCTTCTTGGAATCGGGACGACCCTCCATTGAGCATTCCGTCTCTTTGGATCGGAAATCCCTTTTCCAAGACCTCCGTAAGTCCCCGCACCCGTGGATTCCCTCACGGACGCCGGGCTGGTTGTACCCTCGAAGTACCTGGAGTTTAGAGAACCTATACGTTGTTAAAAGAGAGAAGAACTTAGTTGACCCGGAGGTTACATTCGGATCAAACTAGGTCTCATTTGGCAAAAAGAGTGAACCTTCACAAATAATCCACCCTAAATTCGAACATCAAACATTAAAATCTTGCGTTTCTTGCCAACCTTGTTTGCATAAACATAGTTGAGTGATTTGATTGCCTTGTTTGGATTGTGTATTTTGTGACGGTTCCTTCATTGAACATCCTCTTTCTTAAGAATGAAGCTCCGTTCAGGTAAAACCATCAACATGTCGGGCCACGGGTACTCTTATGATGATGAGAATGAGAACATATTTGGTCAATATGAGGACCCTCCCCAGGATTCTTTTTATTATGAGGGGAACTACCTTCCTCCTCACCCCCATTACTCACAAGTCCATGTGGTCGATACCACTGTCCATGAGGCAGACCCTTCGTCTCAAGTTCCATCTTCCAACACTTCGGGGAACCCTTCCCCATCCATTAATGTCTCAGATTTGATCCAAGCTCTCTCCCAGTTGGACGACTCCCAACGGCAAGCCATTCAGGCCGCCTTAAAGGGGAAATTCGTCCTTTCTTCTTCTTCTAATCCCCCTCCGGCCGTGAGTGGCCATCAAATCATTAATGACCAGGCGGTCTTGCATCCTCCCTCCTCTCGTCCACAAACGCCTACTGCGGCCATGCCGGCCCAGCAGGCGAGCTATTCAGCAGTCAGGCATCAATCCTCCCAACTTCCTCGGGTTCTACGAACGCCTTTACCACATTCTTTTATTCAAAACCAGGCCCCAGTCGAGCCCGATACCAACACTCTTTTGCTTCAGAAGCTAGCCAGCATGGAGGAGCAGCTCAAGAAGGTTACGGCAACTAAGAATGCTCCGGAAATTTCTCTTCCTACGTTGCCAGTGTTCCATTTACCACCTTCTGAAATGCCGAATTTCCGGCGATATAATGGGACCGGTAACCCCTTCATTCATTTAAAGGACTTCCGATATGAGACTTCTTTCTGGCAAGACAATAAGGCCTCTCTGGCCTATTTATTCAGAAGATCTCTTGAGGGACCCGCCCCCTCGAATGGTTTTATTCTCTGGAGCCAGCTGATGCCGGTGACTTTGATGTTATCCAAAGGAAATTCTTGCAAAAGTACAGAGACCGGGTGGGACCTTCCCTTTCTGTTACAGATCTGGTGGCTGAGAAAATGAAGCCCGATGAAGACTTCATTATATTTGCTGACAGGTGGCGGTCTATGGCCGAAAAATTGAAGGACACATTATCAGAACAAGAGCAAGTAAAAATGGTCATTTCTAATGCAACTCCTCAATTCCGACACATCTTGGCCATGAATCGGCTGACAACGATGGAAGAGCTCTATGAAAGAGCTCGTTATATACAAACACAAATGAAGGATTCGCCCATCATGGGCATGTTTGAGCCGAAGCCTCGGCTGTTTAAAAAGAATACAAATGTCAACAGTGGGCCTACGACTGAGGGCACTGTCACAAACGAGCAGGTTGGCGTAGTTGGCCACCCCCACCACCAGTCAAATCCACGACCTCTGCCACCCCCACAGCAAAACCCCCATTTTACCTCCGCTCCACAGCGCCACTTCACACACCAACCTTCTTTTGCTCCATCACCGAGCCAAGCGCCTCGCAACGACCCTCCAGCACCACCTCAATACCATCAGGTCCCCCCACCTTCCAACTATGGCCAACAACAACGGAGACCACCGCTTGGCCCCAAGAGGGCCCATTATCCGCCACTCCCAGAGAGTCTCCCTGACATTTTTAATGCTTCGATGGCCGCCAACCTGCTCGTCCTACCAAAAGAAAGAACGGTGTGGCCCGACAATGTTGACACATCCCGTTACTGTGCATTTCACCGCGCCCCTGGTCACAACCTTGATCGTTGTTTCCATTTCAGAGATCATATTTATGATTTGAATGACTAGGGTGGCATTAATTGGGATGAAATGAGACAAGTCATCGCCACCATGAAAGAGAGAAGGCCACATCGGCAACAGCAAAATCAACAACAGCTAGCTCCGCAGCAAGCTCAGCCACAGCAAGCTCCAGCACCCCAGCAGGATATGGGGATTGTCCGTAATCCATTACCGGAGCACGCTCCTAATCAACACGTGAACCCTGTCACGTCTCTCTACGAGGTGGAGAGAGGGCAGGGATGGCACGAAGAAAACGCCTCTGTCGGGGCATTCCACCATGATCCAAACCAAAATCAAACTCCGCGCCTTTTGCGCGTTCCTCCTTCTCCTTCTAATCTCCTATCAGGACGTTCTCTTTTACGCCCCGTCAACCCACCTACCACCACCAATTCCGCGACCTTGCCGGCTCGCTCTCTTCTTAACCGCTTACCACCACAGCAACCTACCATCCCACCTTCCACCACCAATCCTACATCCGCAACCTCCAGGCCACTCCTACTCCGCTCACCGACAGCACCCGCTACCCCCTCTACCACTCCTACACCGGCAAGAGTTCCTCCACCATCAGTACAACCATCTTTTGTGCCACGAGCTCTCCTTATTCCACCACCTGCCAATACCCCTCGCATTCGGATATCCCTTTCTTCTTTCACGCCTCCTGCGAGGGCACCTTCTTCAAATACTCCTCCCATGCCTCCCGCGGGGGCATCTTTATTAAACAAC